>CAWUFW010016783.1:0-292752 GCA_963921515.1 Calotriton arnoldi | reverse complement strand
GATATTGGTCCACTGGAGGGTGACATAATAGGGGGTGTACCTACCCGAAGGAAGGAACCCATTGGCCCCAACCTTTACCTACCTGCAAGGCCCTTAAATCTAGTATTTAGGGGCAACCCTGAACCTTGCCTCCTCAGACAGGAATCGACCAAGAAGATGAAGGACCGAAGAGCCGTGCTGAAACTAAGAAGAGGAGGACGCCCACTGACTTGGCCCCAGCCCTACCAGCCTGTCCCCACCTTGAACCTGCTCCAGCGGAATCCCGGTGTGTCCTGCAGCCAGCAACCTCAAGAACCCCGAGGACCTGCCCTGCCTTCCACAAGAAAGACTGTCTCCCATGAGCACCGGATTTCCTCATCTACAGACTCTGGCTCTGGCCAATTCCGCGAGTCTGCACCACTATGCACCTGACACCTATGGCCCGAGTGGCCCAACACCACGAGCAGGTCTCGCCAGCGATCCTGACCGGAGATCTGGTGATCTCGGACCTGCCTCGAATCTCCAAGCGAAGCCTGCAGCCTCTTTCTGGAGGATCCGCCCCGAGCGCGACAGGAGCTGGTAAGGAAAACATGACGCCTAAAGACACCCCTGCACCCGAAGTCCCACGGCCCTGGGTGGCCCAACCAACAGTGTCCCAGCATCCCAACTTACCTCTCCAACCGGTGGTCACCTCCAGAAGATCTTTGTCCCCGAACCTGCAGTCTTTGTTGCAACCGGAGAATCCCTATTGAAATCAACAGGGCACCTGACGCCAAAACAGCACCCTGCACCCAGCCGCCCACTGCGGGTGTACTTTGGGTGCTAACTCGGATCCCCCTTTGCCCTGAGCCTAACACCAGGAGCTTTGCTCCAACAAACCTTTGGCCTGCTCGTGAGCAGCCACCAACCGGAGGGCTCCTTTCCCTCATTGGATAACATTGGTCCTCAGCACTCTGATTTTACTTACCTTTTCTCTAGGAAATGTCCCAGTGTGATATCTAGGCATATCACACTGAGTAGAAAAAGTAATCCAAAAAGTAATCTAAAAAATAATGTAAAAGTAACTTACCTGTAATTCTTATTGCAAAATCGATACAAAGTATATGTACAGCATTTCACAGTATTGCATTACCAGTGATTCAAACTGTAACCATTTCAAAGTACATTTACAACTGCATTTCAAACTGTATATTTACTGCAAAGTATTTATCAACTTACCTGTGCCAGGCTTGCTTGGTTCTAGGAAATAAAATAACTAAAGGAATATTTTTATACAAAACCAATTGGTCTGAAGTTCAGTCTTTGAGTATGTGAAATCATTTGCTGATTGAATGGGTACAACAGATGCTTAACACTGTCCTCTGATACCGCCTTACTCCTCGACCACACTACCACAAATAGAGAGTGAGGTGCTATCTAACTTTACCTCTGCCTACCTTTGAGGATCCACTGGACTCTGTGCACACCATACCTCACTTTGGTATAGTATATACAGAGCCAGCTTCCTACACCATGCGTATGTAATGTGCATATTAAGAACTGCAACAACCACAGGTGTCTGGGGGGAAGGGAGGGCGCCTTTGAATCTACAGCTCTACATGCCAAGAACAGATGCTTACAGGGTAAGTAACAATCTGTTCGAGGCATGTGTGCTGTAGATACACGCACTTTGCATAGACTGTATAGCAGTATTCTCCCAAAGCGGTGGCTAACCAGTGGGTGTTGCAGTTGTTTGAAAAAGTGTTTTAAGCATTGCTTGTCCTACATTAACTTGTTGACATGCTAATACATCCACACAATGTTTGGTAAATGTGTGTGGTGTAGACCATGTAGCTGCCTTACATGTCAGCTAAGGGAATGTTACCTAAAAAGACCATAGATGCTCCTATTTTGAGAGTAGAATGTGCTCTAGGAGGTATAGTTATTTTAGCTTTAACATAGCAAGTTTGAATACATTTAACAATCCATCTAGAAATACTGGATTTAGAGATAGGATTTCCTTTATGAGGTGGAGAAAATGCAACAAAAAGTTGTTTTGCGAAAATCTTTTGTTCCATCAATATATTATAATAGTGCTCTTTTGACATTAAGTGTGTGTAGAGTCCTTTCTGCTACTGAATCAGGTTGAGGGAAAAACACAGGTAACTCAACTGATTGGTTAATATGAAAAGAAGAAACTACTTTTGGGAAGGAATTTTGGGTTTGTACGAAGAACCACGCTATCTTTATAAAGTTGAAAGAAAGGTTCTTCTAAGGTTAATGCTTGTAGCTCACCAACACGCCATAACCCCTTCGCTGCTAGGCCTCCCCCCCCCCCCCCCCTGTACTAAGCCTTTTTTTGGCTATTTGGGGTAGTTTGCGCTTAGGCCCCTGTAACTTTTTGTCCACATAAGGTATCCATGCCAAATTTGCGTCCTTTTCTTCCAACATCCTGAGGATTCTAAAGGTACCCAGGGTTTGTGGATTCCCCTGGAGGTCACTCAAATTAGCCAAAATACAGCAAAAAAATTTTTTATGGGGATAAAGTGCTACAGAAGAAAGCGTCTGCTTTTTCCCCTGCAAATGGTATCAACAAAGGGTTTGTGGTGCTGAAATCACCATCTTCCCAGCTTTCAGGGACAGGCAGGCTTTTGTCAGAAAACCAACATTCGTTTACACAGTTTTGGCATTTTACTGGGACATAGCCTATTTTTGATACTTTTTGTGCTTTCAACCTCCTTCCAGTTAGTGGTAGAGATGGGTGTGAAAGCAATAATGAAACCCAAAAAGCTATACATTTCTGAAAAGTAGACAACATTCTGAATTCAGCAAGGGGTCATTTGTGTAGATCCTTCAAGGTTTTGTTATAGGAACTAACAGTTGAAAATAAGAAAAATTGAAAATGAGTTGGAAAAAAAAAAAGCCATTGTGCCAACGTTTTCACCTGTAACTTCTTCTAAGTGTGACAGATTTTTAAAGCAATATACCGTTACATCCGCTGGAGCATTCTGGTTATGGGAATAAATAGGACTTGTAGTTTCACCAAGAACCCGAGGAACCCAGAGCCAATAACTGAGCAGCGTCTTGCAATGGTTTTTCATTGTATACCGGGTATATAGCAATTCATTTGGTAAAATATAAAGGGTGAAAAATAGGTATCAAAGACACCCATGTATTTCCGAAATGGGAACAAAATATAGTGTGTAGAAACAGTAGCTATTTGCACATCTCTGAAATTGTGGGTACCCATATTAGCATGTGAATTATAGGACATTTTTCAAAGTGACTTCTTTTTTACACATTGTCTTACATTTGGAAGGCGGAAATGCATCGAAAGTCAATAGGTAATAACAGTTGCTCTACAATTCTGAGTACTCCTAAGTATCTCAATAACAATGGTACTTCACTTGTGTGGGTAGGGCTAGTGCCCGCGACAGGAAACAGCCCAAAACGCAATGTGGACACTCCATATTTTTACAGTGAAAACAGACCCTTTTTTTGCAAACCGCCTAGCTGTGGATTTTGAACCCTAGCTCTGCCGGCACCTAGAGAAACCTAGAAAACCTATACATTTTTGAAAACTAGACACCCAGAGGAATCCAGGATGGGGTGACTTGAGTGGCTCTCACCAGGTTCTGTTACCCAGAATGCCTTGCAAACCTCAAACTTTGTAAAAAAACAAAAAAAAAAAACACATTTTGCTCACATTTCTGTGATGGAAAGTTCTGGAATCTGCGTGGATCCACAAAATTCCACCCACCCCGCATTCCCCAAAGTCTTCCGATAAAAACGGTACCTCACTTGTATGGGTAGGCCTAGTGCCCGCGACAGGAAACGGCCCAAAACGCAACGTGGACACTCCACATTTTTACAGGGAAAATAGACCCTTTTTTTGCAAACCGCCTAGCTGTGGATTTTGAACCCTAGCTCTGCCGGCACCTAGAGAAACCTAGCAAACCTATACATTTTTGAAAACTAGGCACCCAGAGGAATCCAGGATGGGATGACTTGAGTGGCTCTCACCAGGTTCTGTTACCCAGAATGCCTTGCAAACCTCAAAGTTTGTATAAAAAAAAACACATTTCTGTGATGGAAAGTTCTGGAATCTGCGTGAATCCACAAAATTCCACCCACCGCGCATTCCCCAAAGTCATCCGATTAAAATGGTACCTCACTTGTGTGGGTAGGCCTAGTGCCCGTGATAGGAAACGGCCCAAAACGCAACATGGACACACCACATTTTTACAGTGAAAACTGACCCTTTTTTTGCAAAGTGCCTAGCTGTGGATTTTGAACCCTAGCTCTGCCCGCACCTAGGAAACCTAGCAAACCTATACATTTTTTTAAACTAGACACCCAGGGGAATCCAGGAGGGGGTGACGTGTCTGGCTCCTGCCAGGTTCTGTTACCCAGAAACCCTTGCAAACCTCAAACTTTGTAAAAAACCAAAAAACACATTTCCCCCACATTTCTGTGATGGAAAGTCCTGAAATCTGCGTGGGTCCACAAGATTCCACCCACCCCGCATTCCCCTAAGTCTCCCGATAAAAATGGCACCTCACTCGTGTGGGTGGGTCAAGTACCCCCGACAGGCAAGGGCCCAAAACTTATTGTGGAGACATCAAAATTACCTATCACAAAAACGACCTGGTTTTGCGGGGGCACCGGGGTTTTTTGCCCAGGGCTCAGTGGCCATCTAGGGAAACCTACCAGACCCACACATTTCTGGAAACTAGACACCCTGGGGAGTCCAGGGAGGTATGGCTTGCGTGGATCCCTCAACGTTTCCCTACCCAGAATCCCCTGCAAACCTCAAATTTAGCTGAAAAAATCAAAATTTTCTCAGATTTGTGTGTGGAAAAGTAGTAGGATCACCGGGCTGACACAAATTTCCTATCACCCAGCATTCCCCCAGGTCTCCCGATAAAAATGGTACCTCACTCATGTGGGTGGGTCAAGTACCCGCGACAGGCAAGGGCCCAAAACATATTGTGGAGACTTCAAAATTACCGATCATAAAACAACCTGGTTTTGCGGGGGGGGCACCTTGTTTTTTGGCCCCGGGCTCGCGGCCATCTAGGGAAACCTACCAACCCCACACATTTCTGAAAACTAGACACCCGGTGGAGTCCAGGGAGGTATGGCTTGCATGGATCCCCCAACGTTTCTCTACCCATTCCTCGTATGCGCTGGGGGTGCTAACGTTGCTGAGAAGGGGAACACCGTTTAAGGTAACACAATCCATAACGGATGAGGCAGGTCGATATGCTATACTGCAGGGCAGTCTGCATGGGAAATTAATAACGCTGGTTAACGTGTATGGGCCAAACGTAGATGACCCAGCTTTCTATGTAGGTTTATTTAAAGCACTGGGCTCATTGCCACAATCAGAGATAATATGGGGGGGAGTGGGGGATTTGAATACACATCTAGACCCTAGTAAGGACAAATCAAGCCAACGTGGGGGGCAAAACCCTAGGGCGGCAAGAGCCATCAGAGATGGGATGGAAGAGATGGGGTTGCTGGATCCCTGGAGGCTCCGATACCCAGACCGATTGGAAGCTACACATGCCTCGATGGCAGATGGATCTTGGTCTAGACTGGATTACTGGCTGGTGACAGCTGGTGTACACGCATGGGTGGAGGGAGTGGAACGCTTACCAAGGACGCTATTAGATCATAAACCGGTCAGGATAAATTTGCAGATCCCAGACAGCATTCCACGACAATATACATGGCGTTTCAGAGTGGAGGCTTTGCTGGACCCGAACTTTAAAGCAACAATTGGGGAAGCAATCACTAACTATTTCACAAGCAATAAGGGCTCGGTTAGCGCAGCCTCTACACTATGGGAGGCATTCAAAGTCAATATCGGGGGTGTGCATCAGCACAAATGCAGGCATACTAAGACATTCACGTGCAAATGCAGCGCAGAGCAGACTCTAGCCTACTTAGAGCAGGAGTACGACACAAACCCGAGTCAAGCCACCTTAGCGGATATAAGAGAGCGCATAACAGAATTTAATGATCTAGCTCAAACAGAAGCGCGATACTTGACAAAAAGACATGCAGCAAAAGCATATGGCGAGGGAGGAAGGCCAGGCCATAATCTAGTATCCAAAATAGCAATCAATAAAAGTCACCACCCCATCACACAGATTACTGACAAGGAAGGGAATAGTTACTACGACCCAAAGGGAATAATGTTGGAGTTTAAAAGCTTTTATGAGAACCTATATGCATCACGCAGTCAAGTCCAACCAATGAGCTGGAAAACTACTTATCAGACATAGCCCTCCCATGGCTGTCTGACGGTCAGAGGGAATATCTTAACCAACCCATAGAGGAAGTGGAACTGAAAGAGGCGATACATGCATTACCGAATGGCAAGGCACCAGGTCCAGACGGACTAAGTAGCGAGTTTTACAAAACATGTGCAGACCTGCCAACTCCGCACATGTTAAAGATGTATAGGCAAGTATATGAAAAAGGTACTTTACCGGCAAAATTACGTGAAGCCCTAATAATAACCCTGCTCAAACAAGTTAAACCCGCAACGAGATGCGACTCATACAGGCCGCTTTCTCTTATTAATATAGATGCCAAAATCCTGGCCCGGGTTTTAGCCACTAGGTTACAACCCCTCATGACCTCGATGGTGCTCCCAGACCAATCAGGATTTATTCCAACTAGGTCCACCACTCATAACCTCCGCACACTGTTTGCGCTATTTCACCTCCTTAATCCAGAGGTTAAAGCGTTGGCAGTTATGCTGGACGCCGCTAAAGCATTTGATTCAATAGAATGGGGTTATATGTTTCAGATACTTCAAAGAATGGGACTCCCCAGGGAATTTCTGAAGTTGATACGCCTCTTATACAGGTCCCCTGTTGCAAGAGTACGGATGGAGGGGTACACATCAGAACTGATAGAAATAAACAGAGGCACACGACAGGGATGTCCACTATCACCGTTACTGTTTTCTCTGATAGAACCCTTGGCATGCATCATAAGACAACTGCACAGAGACTCGGCACCACTCTTCACTCAAAACCCGCTGCACATATCCCTGTAGGCGGATGATATGGTGCTCTACGTGCGAGAGCCAGAAACATATCTGGCAGAAGTGCTGCGAGAATATGTTCGGTTCGAGCGGTTCTCAGGGCTCAGTATCAACTGGGAAAAATCAACTATAATACGGCTCACGGTACGCACGACACCATATGAACTTGAATACCCACTAGAATGGTCCACGCAACAGGTGAAATACCTAGGAATATGGGTGCATAGGGACCCCGAGTTAGTTATACTTGAAAACTATGGCAGAGCACTCGCCAAATTGGAAAACAGGATAGAAAGATGGATAAAACTCCGCTTTCGCTGGCAGATAGGATAGCGCAGATACAAATGATAATACTCCCGGGGTTCTTGTATCTGTTTACGAACATTCTTATAACCCTACCAGGAGTGCTCTTCACAAAAATATGATCCCAACTGTTTGAGACTTATATGGGTGGGGAAGCAGCCAAGGGTTAAGCTGGAAATCTTCACTATGCCATATAAATGCAGAGGATTTGGGGTTTCGGATCTCAACCTGTACTCTCTGTGCGCCCAGGCGCATTTTGCACACTACTGGTACAACCCACATATGTATACGCCGCATTTAACGGTGGAGGACGGAGATGCAAACCCTATACCGCTACGGAATATGTTGTTACATCACAAAAGGATGATACCACGCACAGAAATCAATACAATGCACTACTGCGGTGTGGCAAAAGCTGGGGCGCAGAGCAGGGAAATTACCACTATACGCCCCATCACTACCGGTTGAGCACCATCCATCGATCTCGGTATTGCAGGAACGGGGATCTCTAAATATACTGAAACAAACAGGCATTGGGAAGATGGCCGATTTGTTACCAAAAGGGCGGTTTATCTCACTAGATGACTTACAATACATACAAAACAAGACACCACTATTCATCTTTCTATACCACAGGCTTAGACTGGCGCTGAAGGAGCTATACTCGACATTCCCAGAGGAACCCCCAACACTGACTACACTACAAACTCTGTTGGCGACACACACCCGCTGTAGGCGGGTGGCCAAGCTATACCAAGCTGCACAAGAAGAGAAACTAACCACACCCAACCATGCATTAGAACGCTGGAATACACAACTACGACCCCAGCTCACAGAGGAGGAATGGGCAGGATGCTGTAGGCAAACTGAGTTGTTAACTTCAAATTGCAATCTCCGCATTATACATTTTAAATACATACAGCAAGAGTATTACACCCCTGCAAGGTTGTACAAATATGGTATTAGAGACAGTGACGCGTGCCAAAGATGTGGGAAAGAGAATGCAGATTTTATGCACCTAGCATGGGACCGCGACAGGATATACTGCTTCTGGAGGGAGGTGGTTAGAAGTGTCAACAAAACGATTGGAAACAGGATACAATGCAGTCCACACACCTGTTTGTTAGGGCTAATCCCAAACATAAAGGGGGGCATCTACAAATTTACAGCAATTACGTTATTAATGGCCAAGAGACATGTGGCAATGAACTGGGGAAGATCAACATCCACACTGGAACAATGGGTAAAAGACTTGGTATACTGCAAAGAGACACTGGCCGCAATTGCAGAAGAACTTCCGACAATGTCCAGACTGAAGGACATATGGGGGCCGCTAACTGAATACTTACGGGAAAGACATTGAGAAAGAAGGCACTGGTGATTAAATACCCCAGACTTGGTGCTATAGAACAGAATATTATCTATGGTTGTACATGTGAACACACGATAAAGCAATGAAGTGTGGTATGGGTGGGCTAAGGTGATGATTTACATTGTAATGCAGTGTATTGTATGTTTGTTGATGAATAAAATAATTTAAAAAAACGTTTCCCTGCCCAGAATCCCCTACAAACCTTAAATTGAGCTGAAAAAATCACTTTTTACACACATTTTTGTGTGGGATCACCGTGCCGGCACAAATGTCCTACCACCCAGCTTTCCCCTTGTTCTTGCGAGTAAAATGATACCTCACTTGTGTGGGTGGGCCAAGGGCCTGTGACTGGGAAGGGCCAAAAAAATAGGGATTAAGGGTATAGCACAGCGAATTCTAAGCGCTACATTTAAAAAAAATACGTTTATAGCCGATTCTGCATTGGACACCCACACAAGTGAGGTGGTATTTTACTCTGGAGACCAAGGGGAACGCTGGGTATTGTATTGTATTGTAATTGCATTTGTATAGCGCTTACTACCCCTGACGAGGCGTCAAATCGCTTTTTTCAGCGAGTAGCACGCTACTCCGGGACCCATAGAGGATTAGTGTTGAATTAGTATAGTGAAACATGCAAGTAAATTTTAAGTGGTGGATAGGTTAGTCAGTTATTTGGATTCGGAAGGTTAGAAGAGGAAAAAAAGGTTTGTATTTATATAGCGCTTGTTACCCCTGATGGGGTGTTGAAGCACGCTACTCTGGAAACCCATAAAGGATTAGTGGTGAATTAGTATGGTGAAATATGAAAGTAATTTGAGTGGTGGATATTAGTCAGTTATTTGGAGTGAGAAGGATAGCGGAGGGATAGAAGGGGAAGAAAGGTTTGCATTCATATAGCACCTGTTACCCCTGATGGGTGTTGAAGCGCTTTTCTGGCGAGTAGCACGCTACTCCGGAACCCATAAAGGATTAGTGTTGAAAATTAGTATAGTGAAATATGAAAGTAATTTGAGTGGTGGATATTAGTCAGTTATTTGGAGTGAGAAGGATAGTGGAGGGATAGAAGGGGAAGAAAGGTTTGCATTCATATAGCACCTGTTACCCCTGATGGGTGTTGAAGCGCTTTTCTGGCGAGTAGCACGCTACTCCGGAACCCATAAAGGATTAGTGTTGAAAATTAGTATAGTGAAATATGAAGTAATTTGAGTGGTGGATATGTTATTCAGTTATTTGGATAGAGAAGGGTAGGTGGCGGGATGGAAGAGGGAAAGAGGTTTGTATTCATATAGCGCTTGCTACCCCTGATTGGGTTTTGAAGCGCTTTTTTGGCGAGTAGCACGCTACTCTGTAACCCATAAGGATTAGTGTTGAATTAGTATGGTGAAACATGAAATTAATTTGAGTGGTGGATATGTTAGTCAGTTATTTGGATTGAGAAGGGTTGGGGAGGGGTAGAAAAGGGAAAAAAGGTTTGCATTTATATAGCGCTTGTAACCCTGATGGGGTGTTGAAACGCTTTATTGGCGAGTAGCACGCTACTCTGGAACCCATAAAGGATTAGTGGCGAGTTAGTTTAGTGGAATATGGAATTTGAGAAGTGAACATGTTAGTATGTTATTTTGATTGAAAAGGATTATTGAGGGATAGAAGAGTGAAGGATTTTTTTTTTTAGGTCATAGCAGTAGGAGGAGCCTTTTGGATGAGTAAAAAGGGTTTTTGGAGGGGAAAAGTCAGAGGGAAGAGTTTAGAGAGGTTTGTTTTGGGGGATCGGTATAGTAAAAGGTGTCAGATGATGCAAGGAGGGGTAGAGTAGGAGAGAGTCTAGAAAGGGTTATTTTGGGGATCATAGTAGTGGTATGGGGTTTGGGATAAATGAGAGAGTAGATGTACAGGGTGAGAGATAGGGTAGTGCATTGGAAAGAGTAGTAGAAAGTAGTTTGAGATGAGTCAGAAAGTTGGGCTAGAAGATATATTGAGATAAGTATAGGCTGAGAAATAGGGTAGTGCATTGGAAATGCCAAATTAGAAGTGATAAATATATAGATCCATAAGTACATTGAAAGTATATAGATGCATAAAGGAGGTAAGTATATGTAGGTTAAAGATATTGATAGAGGTACAGGATGAGAAATAGGGTAGTGCATTGGATATGCTTTTTCAGGAGAAAAGTAACAGACACAGATCCAAGTACATGGAGGTACATAGATGCACAATGGAAGCAAGCACATGTAGACCAAAGATGATTTTTTTTTTTTATCAACATAATTATTGTACATGTTTATACAAAGCAATACACAAAGATAGGTACATATCTATAGTGAAAATAAATGCTTATATACAGAGGGATATGCTGTAAATTTCTGTTTGCGTATGGTGCTTATGTGGGGAAGAGCCAATTCTTGAGTAGTTTTCTGAAGATAAGGTGGTTGTCGGTGGATCTTATGTGGGGGGTAAAGAGTTCCATAGTTTGGCAGCTTGAACAGAGCAGGATGTGCCACCCATGGTTTTTTTCTTGTATCTTGGGATTTTGAGGCGAGATGCCCCTTTAGAGCGGAGGTTCCTTTGTTGAATGTGTTTGGTGATTTTATTCCTGATGAAGAGCGGTCCCATTCCATGTATTGCTTTGTGGGTGATACAAAGTAGCTTGAACGTGGATCTTCTGGCAACCGGTAACCAATGCAGGGCTTTCAAGGCAGGCGAGATGTGGTCTCGCGGTTTGATATGCAAGAGTAGTCTGGCAGCCGAGTTCTGAATCCGTTGTAGTCTTTTCATGGTTGTTAAAGGTGATCCGTGGTAGAGGCTATTGGCGTAATCGAGTTTGGACAGAACAAGGGCGATGGTAGCTTGGACTTTGTGTGGAAATCCCAAATGAGGGAAATTTGTCGCAGTGTTTTTATAGTGACAAAGCTTGATCTTGCTAGTTTGTCCACTTGGGCATTCATCGACAGCTTGGAGTCCATGGTCATTCCGAGGTTTCTTACTTCCTTCGATACTTTAGGCGGTGATCCCAATTCATCAGGCCAGGCGGCAAGCGGGTCATAATGTTTCCAATCGCCACACGTGAGTATTTCCATTTTGGAAGCATTCAATTTGAGATGGCTCCAAGTCATCCACTGATCCACGGCTCTGAGACAACTGAAAATTGGGGATTTTCCAATGTCTTTGGGGCATTCCAGTTGAAGGAGTATTTGCGTGTCATCTGCGTAGTTATAGCACGTGAGGTGAAATTGATTGATCAGTTCCGGTAATGACTTCATGTAGATGTTGAAAAGCATGGGCGAGATGATAGAGCCTTGAGGGACCCCTGCTTTTGTGGAGTATGGTTTGGACGAGAAAGGTGGGGTATGGACGACATTAGTTCTGTTTCGAAGGTAGGACGCAATCCAGTCTAGAGCAGTTCTCTATGCCGGCTTCATTGAGTCTTTGTTTTAGAGTGTCATGGTCAACCGTGTCAAAGGCAGCCGAGAGGTCCAAGAGGAGTAGCGCAGCAACCCCGTTGCGCTCTACTGTATTCTTCAGGTCATCCCAGATGGCAAGGAGGGCAGATTCAGTGCCTCTTCCCGGACGGAATCCTGTTTGGAAGTCTGAAAGTATGTCATTCTCTTCAATGAATTGTGACATATGGGCGAACACTGCTCTTTCTATCAGTTTGCCCAGGAAAGGTCCATTTGTAATGGGTGTGTAGTTGTCAGGGTTCAGCGGGTCCAAGTTTGTTTTCTTCAGTAAAGGGCGTGTATGTGTGACTTTTTGAGTTCTTCTGGAAATATTCCAGTAGTTAAGGAATCGTTGATGATTCTTCTTACTGGAGTGGCAGCAGAGGTTGTTAAAAGAATTGTCTTGAAAGTTTGTGGTGGACAGGGGTCAGAAGGGCTGCCGGCAGGCCCGCTTGCTTTGACCAGGTCCATAAATTCATCGTGTGAGATGTGTTGGAAGGAACGGAGAGGCTGGATTAGAGTATTCTTGGATTGTTGTTTTGTACAAGGGTTAGTGCTGGTGCTTTGTTTCTGTTTTAAGTAGGAGTCCAATGTGTCTGCTTTGTCCGTGTAATGATTTGCCAGTTTGTCTGTGAAATCTTGAGTAACAGGATGAGTTCCTTCTAGGCAATTTGGTTTGCGAAATTCATTGAGTATTTTATAGAATTCTTTATTTGCACGTTTAGCATTTTGAATTCTGTCAGACTAGTACCTTTTCTTAGCTTTTTTGATAGCTGACTTGTATAATCTGTTAATTTTCTGTAGGTGAAGTTTGTCTTGATTGGCGTTTGTTTTGAGCCAGATACGTTGCAGCTTTCTAATTTGTTGTTTTATGTCTTTTATTTCTATGTTTCTCCAAGGCGCTATTTTTCTTTTGTTCTGTTGTGTGGTTTTGAGTGGTATCAGGATATCAAAAGCTTCCTGTAGCTACTCATATAGATTTTGAACAGAATTTATTGTTTCCAGATTTGTACTGGATGTTAGTTGTGTTTCTAAGTGTTCCAAATTGAGTTTGTTCCACGGCCGATAGGTGGATGGATGTAAGGTAGTTTTAGGTGAGTGCGTCTAGGCCAGTGATTATTGTTTTTGGATGGGCCATATTGGGTTTGTCAAACCAAATGTTGAGGTCACCCAGAATGCATAGGTTGGAGTGTATTGTTATCAGGTTTGAAACTGTGTCTAGAAGTGCATCTGGGAATGTCGCCTTGCTAGGTGGAGGTCTGTAAAGGAGCAGGAAGTTAAAGGAGGAAGACGGTGTAGGATTGCATCTTGTTAGACGAGCCTCACAATTCTTTATGGAGATGTTGTCAACTTTAGTGATATGTAATGTTTGCCTGAACACAACAGCTAGACCTCCTCCTTTTTTGTCTATACGATTTTGGGTGATCGTTTGATAGCCTAGAGGAACGGCTTCATGCAGGACTGGAGCCATATCATCTCCCAACCATGATTCAGTTATGAATAGTATGTCTGGTTTTGCATCTGTGAGAAGGTCGTAGATGTGATGTTTGTTTTTAGAGAGGGAGCGAGCGTTTATTAGTAGACAGTTTAGAGAATGTGCTTTGGTGACAGTGAGACTTTGTTTTGTAGATGAGTGATCAGTATTGTGTGGGTTTTTTAGCAGGTGTGTTTTTAGTGCTGGCATTAGCTGTATTAGGATAGCAATCTTGTAGCTGTTCTGTATCATGTTCCTCATCTAGCATGCTAAGAAGGCATTTTGATGGGTCTGTGTGTGTATGTGGTGGCGATGGTGTTTGAGAGTGAGTTGGTGTGCGGTGTTGTTTTCGTGGTATAACATTGTTGTGCTGTAGACATGGGGAAGCGAAGTTGTGAGGTGTGGCACGTTGCTTATATTGTTTGCGTGTGTTTAGTGCAGAAGGTGTATGAGTCAAGGGTGGTGGTGCAGCATGTGGGTCATGTAGTAAAGTTCTAAATTGTCCAATGGATGAGAGGCGGTTGGAAGAGAGTTGCTGTGTTGCTGTATCTGTGTTAGGTGTGGTGGAAGAGAGAAAGCTTGGCATTGGAGTTTGTTCCTTTGTGTGGTTTGAAAGGTGTGTGTATGTTTGTATTTTGTGATGGTAAGTATTATGAGGTGTTGCGCTTTGAGGATCTTGTTGTGCTGGTGTGCGTGATATGTTTTGTTTTTGAGGAGTAGTGAAAAGGGGTGCTGGTGTATTTGTTTCATGCATTGGATTTGGTTGTATAGTATTGGGAATGAGAACCCTAGCCCTAACACTATCCAATCACAACACTACCCGTAAAATCTGGAACCAGTAGGAGACCAGGACTTACAGCCAATTTTAGCCCTAGTCCAAGCAACCAATCAGTTTAAAAAAACCCTGATCTCTACGTCCAATAGAGGCCCTAGCCCTACCAGTAGTCCCAACCCAAGCCCAAGCAACCAACGGCACAGGAAGCCCTAGTCCCTACTTCCAATAGAAATCCTAACCCTAGCCCTAGTCCCAACCCTACATTGATTGAATCACAGACCCAGAAACCAATCAGAACCCTCAAATACCCAACCAATGAGGACACTAGCCCTAATCCAATAGAAACATCAGATACAACCACCAATCAGTGTACACATGTACCAACCAGTAGCAGACTATATAAGGTCCCAGCGACCTCAGACAAGGTTTGCTGGCCAGGGAGTTGGAAGCTGCTGCTCTATTCAGAAATCTCCTAGGAGACAGACAGGCTCAATCCACACTTTGGACTTCTGCAGGTAAGGGCCTAACAAACTTGTCCTTTAACAATACTGTTTGAATAAAACTTTACTCCCTCTCCTGGCCAAAAAACGAAGTGCACAGTCCCTATTAAATAAGGTTTAAACAGCACACAGCAGATTACTGCTGTCTCAGAGCACCCTCTGACGAGTAAATATCCCTGTTGCTGGAATGGGGGAAAGGGGGGCTGGTTTCACTGGCTTGTTAACACAAAATGGTGGCTGGGGGTGCACTGCTTATCATACAGGTCTTAGCACAGAGCAAAGGAGAAATATGGAGGGAGAAACTGCTAGTCACGGGGAATGAGAGGGGAAAAACTACAGAGTTTGGACTGCAAATCCCACAATTCAACAGGTTAAATGGAAGGAGTCACGGGCAGAAAAAACCACAAGTTTAAACACAAAACAGGTGATAAATTATGCAATCACGGGCAGGTTAAAACTAAAATTTTAAACTGTAACAACCACAGGCAAAGACAGTTAAAGAAATTTAAAAAAGAAAAGATGATGCAATCACGGGTAGGGAAAATCGTTTTTTAGGGAAGAGACCGCACTAGTCTGCCTCCTTACCACTACCTGGACTCTGCTCACTGCAATCTGGGGCACATGTAGGCTGCAGCTCACAAGATGGGTGGTAGAACATTTGTGCCGGCACGGTGATCCCACACAAAAATGTCCAGAAAAAGTGATTTTTTTCAGCTAAATTTGAGGTTTGCAGGGGATTCTGGGTAGGAAAACGTTGGGAGATCCATGCAAGCCATACCTCCCTGGACTCCCCCGGGTGTCTAGCTTTCAGAAATGTGTGGGTTTGGTAGGTTTCCCTAGATGGCCGCAGAGCCAGAGGACAAAAACCCAGGTGCCCTCCTTGCAAAACCAGGTTGTTTTGTGATAGGTAATTTTGAGGTCTGCTCAATACATTTTGGGCCCTTGCCTGTCGTGGGTACTTGACCCACCCATGCGAGTGAGGTACCACTTTTATCTGGAGACCTGGGGGAACGCTGGGTGGTAGGAAATTTGTGTCAGCCCAGTGATCCCACAACTTTCCCACACAGAAATGTGAGAAAAAAGTGTTATCTTCAGCTAAATGAGGTTTGCAGGGGATTCTGGGTAGGAAAACGTTGGTGAGTCCACGCAAGCCATACCTCCCTGGACTCCCCCGGGTGTCTAGTTTTCAAAAATGTGTGGGTTTGGTAGGTTTCCCTGGATGGCCGCCGAGCCCGGGGCCAAAATCCCAGGTGACCCCCCCTTGCAAAACCAGGTCATTTTGCGATAGGTAATTTTGATGTCTCCACGGTACGTTTTGGGGTGTTTCTTGTCATGGGCACTAGGCCTACCCACACGAGTAAGGTACCATTTTTATCTGGAAACTGGGGAGAACGCTGGGTGGTAGGAAATTTGTGGCGGTTCGGTGATCCTACAACTTTCCCACACAAAAAAGTGAGGAAAACGTGATTATTTTTAGCTAAATTTGAGGTTTACAGGGGATGCTGGGTAGGAAAATGTTGGGAGATCCATGCAGGCCGCACTGCCCTGGACTCCTCTAGGTGTCTAGTTTTCAGAAATGTCTGGGTTTGTTAGGTCTCCCTAGATGGCCGCTGAGCCCGGGACCAAAAATGCAGGTGACACCCATGAAAAACCAGGTCGTTTTGTGATAGGTATGTGGACACCTGTGTTTTTGGTCCCGGGCTTGCAGACATCTAGGGGAACCTAAAAAAACCCAGACATTTCTGAAAACTAGACACCCATGGGAGTCCAGGGAGGTAATGCTTGCGTTGATCCCTTAACATTTTCCGTCCCAGAATCCACTGCAAACATCAAATTTAGCTAAAAAGTCACGTTTTCCTCTAATATCTGTGTGGGAAAGTTGTGGGATCACTGCATGGCACAAATTTCATACCATTCAGCGTTCCCCTCAGTCTCCCGATAAAAATGATACCTTACTTGTGTGGATGGGCCAAGTGCCAATGACATGAAAGGGCCAAAAACGTGTAGAGATTGAGGGGGGCCCAAGGCGGATCCAAAAGGGCAGTTTGTTTACATGTTTTTAGGCTGACACTACTTTGGGCATCCACACAAGTGAGGTATAATTTTTCTCGGCAAACCAAGGGGAACGCTGGGTGGTAGGAAATTTGTGCCTGCGTGGTGATCCTACAACTTACCCACACAGAAATGTGAGTAAAATGTGACTCTGCAAGTAAATTGGAGGTTTGCAGGTTATTCTAGGTAAGAAAACGATGGGGGATCCATGCAAGCCACACTGCCAGCCAAGAGTCAGTACATGCACACCACCATCCACGCACACCACCAGCCAAGCGCCATCCACTCTCACCGCCAGCCAATCGCCATCCACGCACACCGCCAGCCAAGCGCCATCCACGCACACCGCCAGCCAAGCGCCACTCCACACACCACCAGGCAAGCGCCAATCTACACACATCATCAAGCGCGAGTCCACACACACCATTAGCCAAGTGCAAGCCCACACACACCGCCAGCAAAATGCCAGGCAAAGGTCAGGACACGCAGACCGTCAGCCAAACTCCAGTTCTCTCACACACACACACACAAACTCTCCCTGGTTTCTAGTGGTTTTCAGGCCCCCGCTTGGGGGAAGATGAGACTAAAAATATTACTGAAACAGCCAAAATGTGTGCCTAAAAAAAGGGGAGTGACCCGTGCCTATGGGGCTTCTCCCTGACATGCCCAGAAACAGAAACATATCCCTGGTTCCTAGTGGTCTTTCTGCCCCCCCCACCCCCCGGAGAAGCAGATAAGGTGCTATTGCCCTGATCTGTCTCCCGGGGCAGGGGGCAGAAAGACTTTGAGTGTGGGGGCATTAGCATGCCCATTCTGGGCAGCCCCCACCCCTACGTTAAAAAAAATTAACAATCCCTGGTGCCTAGTGGGCTTTCTGCCTCCGGGTGGGGGGGGGGCCAGATTGATGGCTATTGCCCACATCTGCCTCCCCATGTGGCTGAAAGACTGTGGAATTTGGGGTGGGGGCATTGGCATGCCCATTTTGGGCAGCCCCTACCCCAACAGGCGTAAATAGAAAAAACATTCCTGGTGCCTAGTGGGCTTTCTGCCCCCCCTCGCCTGGGGGGTGGGGCATATTGGTGGCTATTGTCCCCATCTGCCTCCCGGGGGGGGCAGAAAGACTGGAATTTGGGGAGGGGTGGGGGCATTGGCATGCCAATTTTGGGCAGCCCCCACCCCTACTGGCGTAAAAAGCAAAAAATCCCTGGTGCCTAGTGTGCTTTCTGCCCTCCATGCCCACTTTGGGCAGCCCCTACCCCTAAAGGTGTAAGTAGAAAAAAAATCCCCCATCTGCCTCCCGGGGGGGGGGGGGGGGGGGCAGAAAGACTGTCTGTGCCCAAAATAATGGGGGGAGCAAAAGCCTTTGCATAAGGGGCCACTCCCCCCACCTGGTGCCTAGTGGTGCCCATGAGATTCTCCCCTTTCCAATGATACCTCTCCCGTCTGCCTCTGGGCTCAGGGGGCTGAGATAGCCCCCTGAGCACCAAGGCAGTGAAACTGAGTTTCAGTTTCTCCGAAATGACATCAGCGCGACCTGCGCGCCGACCGTCATTTCGCAGAAATGATCAGAACACCATCGGGAGCTGGGTGTTTTGACAAAAAGGAAATCCCTCTGGTGCCCACACCAGAAGGATTTCCTGTGGCATGTGCGTGGACGGCCGGGAGCCGTCCGACGCACAGGAGCACTGGTGCGTCGGATGGCTCCCGGCCGTGCAACGCACCGAAAGGGTTAATGAAGTGATAGCAGTTAGAAAGGCAACCTTCCATGAAAGAAATTGTAATGAACAATTGTGTAATGGCTCAAAGGTGGGCCCATAAGCCTTGTGAGAACACTGTTAAGGTTCCAGACAGGTGCAGGTGGTACCCTGGGTGGTATTATTTTTTTAAGGCCTTCCATAAAAGCTTTAATTAATGGAACTTTGAATAAGAATAAATGTTGTCTGTTTTGCAGATATGTAGCTACTGCCGAAAGGCGTAGTCTAATAGACGTGTAGGCTAAGCCAACTCGCTGTAGATGCAAAATATAACAAATATTTTGTATAGATGCATCTAGAGGATCAATTCTGTTATTACAATATATAACAAACATTTTCCACTTTGCTGCATAACATGCTCTAGTGGTAGGTTTTCTTGCTTCTTTAAGGAGTGTCATACAATCTGGTGGTAGATTTAGGTATCCAAACTATGACTTCAGGAGCCAGATCGCTAGGTTAAGCTCCTTGGGGTTTGGAGGTCTGATTTCTCTATGGTTCTGTGTGAGAAGGTTGGAAGTGAGGTGCAGCTTTTGGTGTGGGACCACTGATAGTTCTAGTAGTGTGGTGAACCATGGTTGACAAGCCCATGTGAGAGCCACTAGAATCAGTGAGCGATGTCTGCCTGAGCTTCCGAACCAGAAATGGAAGGAGAGTCAGAGGCGGAAAAGCGTAAGCAAATATCCCGGATCAGTTCATCCATACGGCATTGCCTTTGGATAGATGGTGTGGGAATCTGGAGGCGAAGTTTGGGCATTTTGAGTTCTCTGCTGTGGCAAAGAGGTCTATCTGTGGAAACCCCCATTTTTGGGACCATGGAAGGAGAACCTGGGAATTAAGTTTCCATTTGTGTACTTGTTGCCGCATCCTGCTGAGGAGATCGGCAAATTGTTTGTGCATGTCTGGAAGGTGTTCTTCCAGAAGATGAATTTTGTGATGTATTGCCAAATGGTCTGAGAGAGGCGTGACAACTGTAGAGAGTGTGACCCTCCCCTGTTTTTGTACATAGCTGTCATATTGTCCATTCGGACTAGGACAACTTTCCCTATGAGGTGAGGCTGAAAAGCTTTTAGTGCTAGATAAACCGTTAGAAGCTCCAAGCAATTGTTGTGGAGACTCTTGTGTTTGGTGTCCCATAAACCCTGAATTGTTAGATGCTGGAGATGGGCACCCCAGCCTGAGATAGATGCATCTGCTGTTAGTACGACTTGTGGAATCGGGTCGATGAAGAGCCGCCCTTTTGATAGGTTTTGTGTGTTCCACCACTGCAGAGAGCAATGAGTGCGGCTGTCTACCAACACTAGAGCTGTTAATTGACCCTGTGATTGATTCCACTGATGTGCTAAGCATTCCTGTAAAGGACGCATGTGTAATCTTGTGTGAGGGACTATTGCAATGCATGATGCCATCATCCCTAATAGTTGCATGAAGGTTCAAAACGGCCAATACCAAATAGTCAACTATTTGACTATTTGGTATTGGCCGTTTTGAAACTGAAGTAACAAAGTTTGAAAGGTTTAAATTCTGGCTGCATTGGGAGAGGCTAGCGCTGTGTATGTGTGTTTAGCATTGCTCCCAGATATGGTTGCAGTTGTGAGGGTTGAAGATGGGACCTTTGTACATTGACTGTAAATCCCAATTGATGGAGGTTTATGGTAGCTTGAGTGTGTTGTAAACACTTTTGCTTTGTGTTGGCTTTGATGAGCCAATCGTCCAGAAATGGGAAGACATGAATTTGTTGTCTTCTTAGATGAGCTGCTACTACTGCTAGACATTTTGTGAATACTCTGGGTGCAGTAGTCACTCCGAATGGGAGTACTTTGAATTGATAGTGATTTCCTGCTATCACAAATCTCAGATATCTGCGATGTGCTGGGTGGACAGGAATATGGAAGTATGCGTCCTTTAAGTCTAGCGTGGACATACAGTCGCCTTGTTGTAGAAGTGGAAGCACTTGTTGAAGTGTAACCATATGGAAGAATTCTGATAGTATGTATAGGTTTAACGTTCTGAGCTCTAAGATTGGTCGTAAAGACCCGTCCTTCTTGGGGATTATAAAGTAAAGTGAGTAAATTCCTGATCCTTGGTGTTGTAATGGAACCGGTTCTATAGCTCCTTTTGTTAGAAGAGCGTGTACTTCTAATTTGAGGAGCTATTGGTGTTGTAGCGAGAGTTTATAAGTGTGAGGTGGAATATTGGGTAGATTGCTAGTAAGTTCCAGGCAATAACCATGTTGGATAATGTCTAATACCCATTTGTCTGATGTTATTGACTGCCAAATGGGAAAGAAATGCTGTAGTCTTCCCCAGACAGGTGTAAAATGGTCAGGGGGAATTGTAGGCAAGCCACTGTTTGTTGGGAGATGGAGAGGTACGTGTTGGTGTGCCTTTGAAATGGTTTCCTCTGTACCCGCCTCTTGTAAACCTCTTGATGGGGAGGGTTGTGTGTTTGACCTGTATGAGGACACATTGGGATCGGAGGAATTACCTTTGGGTCCTCCTCTATAAAATGAGAGGCGAAAGGAGCCTCTATTGGATGGTGACTGAAGTGCTCCCATTGATTTCGCCACTTGTGTGTCCTTCATTTTCTCAAGTGACTCATATACTTGAGGTCCAAAAAGATTCTGTTTGTCAAAGGGAGGATTAAGAATAGTTTGTTGAACCTCCGGTTTAAACCCAGAGAAGCTCAGCCATGCATGTCTTCTAAGAAGAATGCTGGTGTTAAAACCCCTTGCTGCAGTACCAGCAGCATCCAGAGCACATCTGATAAAAGAATTTGATATTAATTTCCCCTCCTGTAGTAATTCTTGTCCTTTTATCCTGTGTTCTTTTGGGAGATATTGGAGTTACTGCTCCATTTCATCCCAGTAGGCCTTGTCATATCTTGTTAATAGGCCTTGTGTGTTGGCTATACGCCAATGGTTGGCGGATTGTGCGGCCACCCATTTCCCTGATGCATCTATTAACTTAGACTCCTTGTCTAGAAGCGGTGTATCTGCTGAAGTTTGGGAATTTGCTCTTTTCCGAGCACTGGACACCACTAAGGAATTTAAAGGCAACTGTCCTCTAATAAAAATTGGATCCGTTGGAGAAGGTTTGTATTTTTTGGCAACCCTGGGTGTTAAAATACGAGGACATACAGGGTCTTTAAAAATATCATCAGCATGTTGCATCATGCATTACAACATAGGTAAAGACTGTGCTGTCCTATGTGATGTTCCTAAAGTTTCAAATAAAAAACCCTCCTCTAAAGATTCCTTATGTAGTGTGACCCCATGGTATGACGCTGCTCTGGAAATTAACTCCTGGTATGCTGTGTTGTCATCAGGAGGTGATGGCTTTGTAGGGTATAGGTCAGGATCATTATCCATTGGAGGATCAATGTTATCATTTTTAAGGATCCATTGGTGATCGACTATCATCACCCCTATAATCAATATCAGGCTGAGTGTGCGGAGAACCCTGTGGTGTAATGTCTAAAGGGTTCGGGTTTAGTGGTGGTGATGATGGTCGAGGGGTTTGAGGAACAGGTTGTAATAAGGCTTCTAGCCATGTCCTTTTTCTTCTTTAGAGGAATTTTGTAACTTATATCCTCTGCAGGAATGTTCCTTTTGGAAGGTGTGAAATGTTTAGCTAGTATGTGTCCAGTGTCTGGATTAATGTAGATTTTTTTCTGCTTAGGATCCAGCTTTTCCTGCATAATGTCCCGGATCGGTTCCGGAGGCTTTTGATGAGCCATCCTTGTTTTCGCCGCCAACATTTTTGGTGCTGAGCTGGACCTATCTTTTTTATCCTTTGGAGCCGAAGGTTTAGTTAACGAAGGTACTTTTTCTCGACTCGGTCCCGAGCCATAAGGCTTGACTGTTTGTTTTGGTGCCGAGCCCGAGGCGTTGGAAGCAGTCTCTCGGTGCCGACCATGGCCAGAAGGCAGTGGTGGCCCAGAAGCCTTTTGTTTGATGGAAGCAAGTTTGAGGGGCAAAGGGGCTTTGTTACTCACTGCACCCTGTCCCGCTGGAACGTCTTCGGACTCTAGCTCGATCTTCAGTTCGGAGTCAGATTCTTGAATAGATAAGGCCTCCTCCTTTTCCGCTGCCAACGTCTCCATCTCTTTCTGCTCGGTATCTTCTCCAAAGATATCCGGGGTGTGTTCAGTGTTCTGCCGATGAATGTCCCTTCATCGAGCCCGACGATCCTGCAAAGTCTTCTTCGATCGCAATGATCGACAAGTGTCGCAATCTTCTTCCTTGTGCCCAGGTGAGAGGCACAAGTTGCAGACTTTATGCAGGTCAGTGCGCGGATACTTGGAGTGGCACTGAGAACAGAATTGAAACGGAGTCCGATCCATCAGCAGAAGACTGGATAATACGGAACGGAGTGGAAGTCGACCGACGCAGCTAGGCCCAAAGGCCACCAAAAATGTCTTCTCAACCAAAGACAGAGAGCTTTCCTATTTGTTCGACACACGGAAAATGGTGAAGAGCATACAAAACAATACCGACGAGGGTACAGTGGGTTGCGCACCGAGGGGATCCAGAATTGCAAACAAAGTCCGAACCCGATGGCGGAAAGAAAACAATCTAACAATGGAGTCGATGCTCATGCGCACTATCACCGAATGGATGAGTCACCTTACCTCGTGACTGGAAAAGACTTCTTTGAAGAAAAACAACTTGCAAACATCCGGACCCAACACTAGATGGTAGGGGTATGCAAAGCATGTGTATCTACACCACACATGCCTCGAACACTAGATTTAGGGCGTTTTAGGGGAGTAGCAGGTAGGGGCAATGGGCAACTTACATGGGGTGGCTACACCCTCTATTGTACCACCCTCCTGTGGGAAGGGGCATAGACCTAGCCCTGATTGGAGGGGTCTCTCCATCTTCAAGATGGCGGGGACTGAAAGATGTGCTGCACCTAGCCTCCCCCACCTTAGGGGTGGCGTTGGCAGACGTGGGAACACCTCCTATTCTTCTAAGTTTTTCCACCCAAAGTGGGGGTGCAAACCAGCGCTGCCATCTGCTGCTAGCAGCAGAGTCTGGGGCTCGCATTGCAAAGGCGGCAGGCCTTTGAACCTTCCCTCTTCCAGCACTGACCCATCCTGGGGGAGGTGGTGTGACACCTCTGCCAAGGATGTGCATTGTTTCTGCTCCCAGAGAGCAGGGGCTCCCTACCCAGGGGTCTAGAAAGATGTCTGGTGATGGCTGGCTACCTACAGCCAGTCAGAGACCACACCCAGGCTGGTAGGTTTTCAGGGGGCACCTCTGAGGTGCCCTCTGGGTACATGGTAGAATAAATTCCATACTGGCATCGGTGTGGATTTATTGAGAGGAGTAGTTTGGTACCAAACACTCCTGTGTTCAGTGAAGCCATCATGGTGCTGTGGAACTCGAGTTGTCGAGTTTCCAGCCCATGTACTCTCTATGGCTTCCCTGGCACAGAGTAATAAGGAATGGACCCCAATATTGTAGGGGCATATCTGCTCCTGCAGATATGCCCTCACCTGTGGTATAGTGCACCCTACCTTAGGGATGTGAGGCCTTCTAGAGGGGTGACTTACCTTGAGGCAGTGCTGGTTGGAATGGCACCCAGGCAGGGGCAATGTCGACTTTGTCGTTTTCTCCCTCACAGGGGCATGCAAGCTGCAAGGGCAAAGGCATGGTCCCAGTGAGGGGGGCTGCCAGGGGACCCTCATCATCTCCCAGGCCCTAGGTACTCAAGACACCATTTACTATGGACTTATAGGGGGTAGGAGTACCAATTGGGGATTCGTTTTTAGGGAAGAAGCACTGGCACAGGAGACCTAGTTGGCAGGGACCCTGTGTACCACAATAGAAACCACGTCAACCGCATGCAAAAAGTGGGGGCTAACCTTGCAAAAAGAGGCACTCTCACACGATGCTACCAAAATTGATACTCCAGGGTATCAAACAACTCGTTACATTAAGCCAGACTTGGTTCTCAGGTCGAAATTAATGTAACAAGTTGGTGCGTAACTTTTACAAGGTTGCCAGTTTGTAGCCTTCAATCTCCTGTGACTAGTGGTTGCACATGGAGCTTTTACACGAGAACAGCTTTCTGCCCTCGCCGGGGGGGGAATTGTTAACTCCCAGGAAAGGAGACAATAGGGGCCTGCACTGGAGGGAGGTGTTACCTCCTTCATGCAGGAAACCACATGGGTGTGGGCCTAAAACGCAAACTTTAAAGCTGAAACCGCCTTTGAAGGACAAATGGGGAACACTTGGGAGAGAGGCAGCCCCATTGTTTAGGCAGACTATCTGGCACCCGAGAAGGAGAGGGGAAACCGGTTGTCGAACCGGTTTTCCAAGGGCATGTAGCCCCCATGGTAGCCCCACCTCTGGGATGGGCTAGGTAGCTCTGGACGCCAGGAGAGGGGGTTCTGCAATCTTGGAAATGAGCAGAATGGTGCATCTTGAGATAGCCAGATGCCACACTTCCCAGGATGCGGTCATTGGGACGGAGGGAATCTGGTAGCTACCAACCGCATCCTATCCTGAGGGCATTTTCCGCACATAGTAGGGCAGGCCTGGCACCCAGAACTTGTCTCCAGAGCCCAGCATAGCCAAGAGACTCCCAAGGGCCAGCAGACTGGCTTCATGTTCGCAGCAATTTGGTGTAGGATTTCTTGTGTGTTCGATTTTTTTCTTCAATTGTTTTGGTGCTGTTCAAATGCTTTACACTTGTTCCTTTGGGTAAGTCTTGCTGCTCAGAGCCATAGCTACCCAGAGTTGAGTTGAAGGTTTGACAAACTAAACCTAGGGGTCCTAAAGGGGTTGGTATATGTATTACAGGATGAGGTTGCACAACCAAACATTTCCTCACAGTAGGGATTCTGTACCCCTTCAGAGCCACTTCAAATTCCAGCTTCCTTCGATGTAGTGCATCCATCTCTGCCTCGAGCCTCTTGTTATTTCTCTTGGTGTCAAGCGTTATCTGTTGACCATCAACAGCCTCTTTTTCGGTGCCAAAGTATCAGATTGTTGGGATTCTTACTCCCTCTAATGCTTGCCTTTTGCTGTCAAGGCAGTTTGAGGGCTTGCTGTCATTGGTGGGCTTTTGTTTGGACCCATGAGGCTTTCTTTTTTTTCACCCGTTGACTGTCGAAACCTTCAGCTACGGGGGTGAACTTGGAGTGTTTCAACTCCATGGCTTTCGGTTCTGCGCCGGAGTACGGTGTTACCACCTGCCGCCTGTGTCCCTTGTAGGCTGGCCTTTTCAGCGTCTTAGCTCTTTGAACGTAGACAGTCTCCTAGGTGTCTGAGCATTCCCCTTGTGCCAGTTCGGCACCTCTGGGTGACTCCTCGGTGCTCAATAGTTGCTCTCTAGTCTCTGCTCCTTGGGACTGCACCATGGCATAGGGTGCCCACCTCTGTTTCCGCTCCGATTTTAGCATCTTGGGCTGGAACTCCACGCAGATGCTGCAGTCCTCCGATCAATGCTCACTATGCAGATAGACATTGCTGACTTGGAAGCTGTCTTTTTGTGCAAATTTGTGCTGGCACTTTGGACAAAAACGGAAAAGGGTATCCTCCACATCCATTTCCCATTCTTCAACTCACGTGGTGGTTGCCAGCATGTGTCCCCTCGGTGACAAACACACTCCAGTGTTTTTCAGTGTCTTCCTTCAGTGTCCACCGGATGTCAATGTTGTTTATCCCCCTATCTGTGTCTTTCAGGGGGTTTACCACCAAAAGGATAATGTTACTTAACTAGGAAGCATCTGTTCTTGGCATGTAGAGCTGTAGATTCACATGCTTTGCATACTCCTGCCATCTAGTGTTGGGTCCGGATGTTTGCAAGTTGTTTTTCTTCGAAGAAGTCTTTCCAGTCACAAGGTAAGGTGACTCCGCCTTTCGGTGATAGTGCGCATGGGCATCAACTCCATTGTTAGATTGTTTTCCCACAGAGGGTGAGAATGGAGTTAGTAAGTGTAGAATAGAGATGTCCATGCATATGTATGTAAAGTGAGAACTGCAACAACCACAGGTATCCAGGGAGGCGGGTGGGCGCATGTGAATCTACAGCTCTACATGCCAAGAACAGATGCTTTCTGGGTAAGTAACATTATCCGTTCGAGGCATGTGAGCTGTAGATCACATGCTTTGCATAGACTGTACAGCAGTATGCTCCCAAAGTGGTGGCTACCTGTAGCTGTTGTAGTTTGTAATAATGTTTTAAGTACTGCCTGGCCTACATTAGCTTGTTGCCTTGCTAACACATCTACACAATAGTGTTTGGTGAATGTGTGCGGTGTAGACCATGTTGCTGCTTTACAGATGTCAACTAGGGGAATATTCCCTAAGAAGGCCATAGTAGCCCCTATCTTGCGAGTGGAATGCACTCTAGGGGGTATTAGCAAAGTTCTTTTTGCTTTCACATAACATGTCTGGGTACATTTCACGATCCATCTTGCAATGCCCGACTTAGATATGGGATTGCCTTTGTGTGGTGGCGAAAAAGCAACAAAAAGCTGCTTTGTTTTGTGGAATTCTTTTTTTCTTTCTACATAATATAGTAGAGCTCTTCTACCATCAAGTGTATGTAAAGCTCGTTCTGCTACAGAATCAGGTCGAGGAAAGAACACAGGTAACTCAACTGATTGATATGAAAAGCAGAAACTACTTTAGGAAGAAATTTAGGATTGGTTCGAAAAACCACTCTGTCTTTGTGCAGCTGAAAGAAAGGCTCTTGTATAGTTAATGCCTGGAGTTCACCAACTCTCCTCAGTGAAGTGATTGCGATGAGAAAAGCAACCGTCCATGAGAGGAATTGTAATTGACACCTGTGCATTGGTGCAAATGGTGGACCCATTAGCCTTGCAAGGACTATGTTTAAGTTCCATACTGATGCAGGTCGTACCCTTGGTGGTATCACCCTTTTTAATCCTTCCATAAAGGCTTTAATCACTGGTACTCTGAATAGAGATAAGTGTTGTCGGTTTAGTAAGTATGCAGCTACTGCTGCTAGATGTAAGCGAATAGATGTGTAGGCTAGTCCAGATTGCTGTAAATGTAACAGATAACAGATGATGTTCTGTACAGAAGCATCAAGAGGATTGAAATTGTTACAGTAGATAACAAATCGTTTCCATTTTGCTGCATAACATGCCCTAGTAGTAGGCTTTCTAGCCTCTTTTAGGATATTCATAGTCTGGTGGCAATTGTAAATAACGTATAGTTTCTTACCTGTCGGTGTAGTTTTGCAGCTTGAAGACTTTCTGGATTCACTATGCTGTGCATTATTCCGCCATCTTGTGGTTGGGTCCGGAATCGTAGTATTTTCTCTCTTCTTTTTTTTCCGTGGCCTAGGTGGGCGGCGACGTCCCACCATTTGGTGTCCTTCCTGACGTCGACGCGCTTCCTGCGGAAGCTCCCACCTTTGGTCGCCATCTTCGGATTCTTTTTTTTTTTTTTTGTTATCCGCTTTGCTTGATCCCTTTAGCTATGTATGCAATTTAGCCTCCTTTGTCCTCATGTCTCATCTTTCTGGCGGAGGAGGGTGGGATCGCTAGTGAATCCAGAAAGTCTTCAAGCTGCAAAACTACACCGACAGGTAAGAAACTATACGTTTTGCAGCGTGAATCTTTCTGGATTCACTATGCTGTGCATAGACTTAGTAGCGATTTTGTCCTTATTGCGGTGGCTGGGTGGAAGATGAGCATTGGTTACTGAAAATGTGTTGTAAGACCTTCTGTCCCACTTGCGCTTCCTTGTTCATTTGAATAGCCACACAGTAGTGCTTAGTGAACGTATGCACTGAAGACCATGTTGCAGCTTGGCAAATGTCTTGGATAGGTGTGTTTGCTAGAAACGCAATTGTTGCTCCCTTCTTCCTTGTTGAGTGAGCTTGAGCTGCTCCTTGTAACTGTTGTCCTGCCTGCTTGTGGCAGAGTTGAATTGTCTGCGCAATCCATCGTGCAATCGTATTCTTGGTGACTGGTCGTCCCAGAAAACTGCTGGCAAAGGAGACAAAGAACTGCTTTGTTTTCCTGCACTCCTTTGTCCTCTCTATATAGTGCATTACAGCCCTTCTGGCATCTAGTGTGTGCAGCGCCCTTTCTGTTCGTGTGGAAGGTTTTTGGAAAAAACTTGGTATTTGGATTGTTTGGTTAATGTGGAACCGAGACACCACCTTTGGCATGAAGTGTGGGTCCATTTTCATCACAATCCTGCCCTTGTGTATTTGCAAGTAGGGTTCTTGGAGTGTCAGCGCTTGCAACTCACTTACTCTTCGTAGTGACTTGATAGCCACTAAGAAGGCTGTCTTTAGTGTGAGCATGTGCAGTGTAGTCTTGTGAATAGGTGCAAAGGGTGCCTTCATCAATTGAGTTAGCACTACATTGAGGTTCCATGCTGGTGCTGGCATCCTCTTTGGGGGTGCGATTTATTTCGCCCCTTCCCGAAATCTTTTCACAACTTGAGAGGTGAAGAAACTTTTCCCCGTCTCTCCTCTTGTGTAGGCCACTACCGCAGCCAAGTGCACCCTCAGGGATGTGTAGCTTAATCCGCTTTGTAGCAGGTGTGTTAAGTATTTTAGTACCGTTGATTCCCTTGTGATCTTCCGTTGTAGATTCTCCTTGATGCACCATTGGTAGAACCTTTTCCACTTTGCTACGTAGCACTTTCTTGTGGAAGGTCTCCTTGCCTCCCCGAGTACTGCCATGGTACTTGGTGGTAGTTTGAGGTGTGCAAATTCTAAGTCTTCAGGAGCCATGCTGCTAGGCTGCAGCTCTCCGGTTCTGGGTGTAGCACCTTTCCGTTCTGCATTAACAGGTCCTTTCTTCTTGGGAACCTGTGTGCTGGTTCTTGTGCCATTTCCACTATCTGTGAGAACCAGGATTGTCTGGCCCACTGAGGTGCTATCAGTATTAGTGTCATGTTGCTGATTCTGCATTTGCTGAGTATCCTGTGTATCAGTGGTATCGGGGTAAAGCGTATGCAAATGTCTTTGACCAACTTATCCATAGCGCATTCCCTTGTGACCGATGGTCTGGTTGTCTGGATGCGAAGTGTTGGCATTTTGCATTCTGGTGTGTTGCAAATAGGTCTATTTGCGGTGTACCCCATCTTTGGAATAGCTTCTCTATTTCCTGTTAATTGAGCTCCCACTCGTGGGATGCCGACGTCTGCCTGCTGAGTCGGTCTGCTTCCACATTGTCCTTCCCCGGGAGATGTATTGCCAATAGGTCTATTTTTAGTGGAATGGCCCATCTCCATATTTCATGTGCTAGCCCTGATAGTGCCACTGATTGTGTTCCTCCTTGTTTGTTGATGTAGAACATGGTGGTTGTGTTGTCTGTTTGGACCAACACCCTGTTTCCGTACAGCTATTTCTGAAAGGCTTTTAAGGCTAGGAATACAGTCTTTAGCTCCAGGTAGTTGATGTGTCTGACCGCATCTTGCTGCGACCATAGACCCCTCACCTTGAGCTTGTTCATGTGTGCGCCCCACCCCAGCTGGGAGGCGTCCGTTGTGACGGTCACTGTTGGATTTGGTTGTGTGAATGGCTTCCCCTGTGATGTGTTTTCCTTGTTCCACCACGCCATTTCCCGATGGACTGCGTGTGTGACAACCACAAGATCTTCCCAACTCCCTGTTGCCTGTGGCCATTGATGCTGAATCCATTCCTGGAATGGTCTCATGTGTAGTCGGATATTTGGGACTAGGTGGATGCATGACGCCATCATTCCCATTAACTTGCTCACCGTCCTCACTGTCAGAACTTGCCCCTTGCGGTAAGGACGTGTTTCCTTCAGTATGCCAATGTTCTCTTTCTGCTGGGGAACACTTTGGCCTGTATGGTGTTGATCTCGGCCCCTAAGAATATCTTGATCTGCTCTGGTTCGGTTGACGATTTTTCCCAATGAATTGAGAAACCCAGTTGGCTCAGTGTTTGTACGACCTGCTGAATGTGTTCTTTGCAGTGGCTGTACGAGCTTGCCTTTACGAGCCAGTCGTCGAGGTAGGGATATACGTGTATTCTTTGCCTTCGTAGGTGCGCTGCTACTGCTGCTAGGCACTTTGTAAACACCCTTGGTGCGGATTTGAGTCTGAATGCCAGTACTGTGAACTGGTAGTGAGTCTGGTTGATCACAAACCTTAGTAGACGTTTGTGCCTGTGGTTGATGGGGATGTGTAAGTACGCGTCCTTCAGATCTATAGTTGCCATGTAATCCCCTTGTTGTATTTGTGGTATTACCTCCTGCTGGGAAGTCATCTTAAATCTTTGAGTTCTTATGAATTTGTTTAAGAATCTCAGATCTAGGATAGGTCTTAGTGTTTCGTCCACCTTTGGCACAAGGAAATAAGTTGAGTAAACCCCTTTGTTCCTTTGGTTGTGCGGTACTGCCTCTATCGCCTCCTTGCTGTGAAGTCCCTTCGCCTCCAGTTGCAAGAGCGAAAGTTCCCTTGCTGAGTGAGCCTTGTTTCTTGGTTTTCTTTTTGGAGGTTGTTTTTCCAGCTCTATGCAATATCCGTATTGTATGATGTTTAGTATCCATTTGTCTGTAGTGACCTTCCTCCACTGCTTGAGGAAGTTCTTTATCCTGCCTCCTACCGGTGTTGTATGTTCGAGGGACTGTTTCTTGTGGAACATCAGGTTTTTGTTTTTCTTTGTCCTTGCCCCCACCCCGAGGTGTTGCTAGGGTGGTTGTTGGCTTGATGGTGAAGTCACTTGGAGGTGGGCTGTTGGCCTCCTCTTCGAGTCTGTCCTCGTCCATTTCCGCGCCTTCGAAAGGACTGGCCCCGGGGCTGGTACTGCCAGCTTTGCTGCTGCTGTCCTTGCTGCTGCTGGCCTTGGTTGTTCCTTTGATAGCCTTGCTGGAACGTTTGGTGCGATGTGGCAGGCACGTTGCCTCCTCTACCACCCGGCCTTCTCGTAGGTGTCCCTCTTGTCATCCCTCTGAACTGCAGCGCTCCCATGGATCTTGCTGTCTCGTTGTCCTTCTTGAGCGGTGTCAACTTGTCGTCAACTGGTGTGCCAAACAGTTGCTCGCCGTTAAAGGGTGTATTCAGGATGTTACTTTGCACCTCTGGCTTGAATCCAGAAATTCTGAGCCATGCGTGTCTCCTCTCGGTCACCCCTATCATCATTAGTCTGCTGGACGTCTCTGCAGCATCCAAGGCTGATTTCAAGCATGCGTTCGCCATGCTTTTGCCTTCTTCTACCAGGTGAGCTGCCCTTTGTTGGTACTGATCTGGTAGATGCTTTAGGAGCTGCCCCACTTCATCCCAGTGTTGGTATGCGTGCCTGTTGATCAGGGCGTTGGAGTTTGCGATGCGCCAATGGATTGCTGCATTTCTCTCCACCTTTCTCCCTGTAAGATCCATCCTCCTACTCTCCTTGTCTGGAGGTGGTCCGGCATTAGTGGGCACATTGGCCCTCTTCCTAACCGTTGCTGTAATTATGGAGTCAGCTGGCACTGATCCTTGTATGTATGCAGGGTCCTGTGAAGAATGTTTATACTTCTTCTCCGTTCTTGGAGTCACAGCCTTGCATACTGCTGGTTCCCTAAAGGCCTCTCTTCCTTGATCCAGCACACTAGGGAGCATGGGCAGGAATTGGCTCCTGGTTTGTTGAGGCAGTAGAGTCTCCAGGAGGAAACATGCCTTGGGCTTCTCTTCCATTTTTACTCCATAGGTTTGTGCAGCCTTTTGGACGACCATGTTGTAGACCCCAATGTCGTCTGGCGGCGAGGGCCTCGAAGGGTAAGTGTCTACCCCTTCTTCCGGCGATTCTGCGTTGAGGTCTTGCCATTCCAGGTCTTGTGCCTCCGAGGACGTCGAGTCCCGGTAGGATTGCAGGTTTTCGTCGCCTTCTCCTTCGAAATAATAGTCTTCGTCCCCCTGTTCCTCGACTGGTTCGGGTGTTTTCGGTGGTTCGGCGTCCTCGTCGTCTATTTCGACCTCGAGCGCGGGTCTCGACGGGATGGTGTATTGGCTCATCTTGTGGTCGAAGTCCTTCTTCCGCTGCAGGATGCTCGCCATTTCGGCCTCGAGCCTCCTCTTCTTCCTCTCCATCTCGTGTGCCTGTTTGGCGTCGAGGGCTGGAGCGACTCTTCGGGGCCGTCGACGAAGTCTGCCCCTCCTTTCTCGGCGCCGAGGTGTCCTTTTCGGGGGCAACCTTCGACGCCCTGGGTTTTTCGAGGGCTCTTGCCGATTGGGAGTCCTTTTCGATGGATCCGCTCGACTGACTGTCCTTGGTTGCTGTTGCCTTCGTTTAATGTTTCGGCGGCAATGCTCCCTTCGAGGACTTAGCTTCACTTCTACGAGTGTCGCTCGGGGCTTTAGCTTCACCCTTTCAAGTGTCGCTCGAGTGTTTCGGGGTCGACGACTCCCTTACCTCCTTCGACGTTTTCTTATGGACCTCGACGACCGCGCAGTCCTCCGGTCCTTCGGCGATGTTGTCCTCCTCTCCACTGGAGAGGCCCAGGTCTCGGAGCGATGGAGGTGGTCCCTGCCCCTGCATGTTGTGGTTCGCCCTTCTCTGCCTCTCCCTCACTCTGAGGGTCTTGGGTGTAAACGCCGAGCACGCAATGCAGTCTTCGCTGCTGTGGTCGAGCGGCAAGCAGAGGTTGCAGACTGGATGCTGGTCCTTCTGGGCGTACTTGTGGTGGCAGTTGGTGCAAAACTTGAACGGTGTTTTGTCCATACCCACGCTCAGGGAGCCCCCTGCGAGCGCATTCTTAGTAGAACGTCGAGATCTCGGTCGTAAACCTTCTCCCTCGTCGTCCCGGTTACACCTGACCTGTAGTCCGGTGTAGTTGAAACTGATTTTCGTCATTTTTCTTCGCTTTTCCTTGATTCCTCTTCCAAAACTTCTGGAACTCTTCAGCAACGATCCAGACCCAACGGCGGAAAAAAGAATCTGAAGATGGCGACCAAAGGTGGGAGCGTCGACGTCACGAAGGACACCAAATGGTGTGACGTCGCCGCCCACCTGGGCCACGAAAAAAAAAAAAAAAAAAAAAAAAGAATAAGAAAGAGAAAATACTACGATTCCGGACCCAACCACAAGATGGCGGAATAATGCACAGCATAGTGAATCCAGAAAGATTCACGCTGCAAAACCAAACTATGACTTCAGGAGCCAGATCGCTAGGTTGAGTTCTTTGGGATTTGGATGCCTGATTTCTCCATGGCTCTGAGTGAGGAGACTGGAGGTGAGATGCAGTTTTTGGTATGGAACTACCGACAGCTCCAGCAGGGTGGTGAACCAGGGTTGACGTGCCCATGTGGGAGCTATAAGAATCAGTGTGAGGGACGTTTGCCTGAGCTTCCGAACTACCACCGGATTGAGTGGGAGAGGCGGAAAAGCGTAAGCCCTATGGATGACCAGTTCATCCATAGGGCATTGCCTTTGGAGAGTGGGTGTGGGAACCTGGAGGCGAAGCTTGGGCATTTTGTGTTTTGTGCTGTAGCGAACAGGTCTATGTGAGGAAATCCCCATTCCTGAAAGAAGGCGAGTAGGGAAACTTGGGGAAGAAGTTCCCACTCTTGGATTTGCTTCCTCGGTCGGCTGAGAAGGTCTGAAATCTGATTGTTTAATCGTGGAAGATGCTCTGCCAGGAGATACATCTTGTGTATAGACCATTTCCAAATGGCTTGTGCTAGGCGTGACAGTTGGAGAGAGTGTGTGTCCCCTTGTTTTTGTATATAGTACATAGCTGTCATGTTGTCAGTGCGGGCTAGGACAGCTTTGCCTATGAGGTGAATTTGAAAGGTTCTGAGCGCTAGAAACACTGCTAGTAGCTCTAGGTGATTTATATGAAGGTTGTTGTGCTTTAGACTCCACAACCCTTGGATTGTGTGATCGTGTAAGTGAGCACCCCAACCAGTGAGCGATGCGTCAGCTGTTAGCACTGTCTGTGGACAGGATCGAAGAAGGGCCGCCCTTTGGATAAGTTTTGTGGGTTCCACCACTGCAGAGAGTGATGGGTGCAGCCATCTACCAACACTAGATCGGTTAATTGACCCTGTGACTGGTTCCACTGACTTGCTAAACATTCTTGAAGCGGACGCATGTGCAGTCTTGCATGGGGAACGATCACGATGCAAGACGCCATCACTCCTAGCAGTTGCATGAAGACTCTTGCTGGTAATGACTGGTTGGGCTGAAACTGAGTGAGAAGAGACTGAATACTGAGAATTCTGGCTGCATTAGGAGCGGCTAGAGCTCTTTGAGTGTCTATTGTGGCTCCCAGATAGGTTTGTATGTTGGAAGGCTGCAGATGAGACTTCAACGCATTTACTGTAAACCCTAGTTGGTGTAGTAAGTGAATTGTGGCTTGAGTGTGTTGCAGACACTTCTGGTAAGTGCTGGCTTTGATGAGCCAGTCGTCCAGGTATGGGAAGACATGGATGTGCTGTCTTCTCAGATGAGCTGCGACTACTGCCAGGCATTAGGTAAATACTCTGGGAGCAGTGGTGACTCCAAACGGTAGTACTTTGAATTGGTAATGTTGACCCCCTATCACAAATCTGGGATATTTGCAATGAGCGGGATGAATTGGAATGTGGAAATATGCGTCCTCTAAGTCTAGAGTAGACAAAGTCACCCTGCTGTAGAAGTGGGAGCACTTGTTGAAGTGTCACCATCTGGAAATGTTCTGACGGTATGTAGTGGTTTAGTTCTCGGAGGTCCAGAATAGGTCTCAAGGAGCCGTCCTTTTTGGGAATTAGAAAATACAGGGAGTACATGCCTGACCCTTGATATTGTAACGGTACAGGCTCTATGGCTCCTTTTAGCAAGAGAGACTGGGCTTCCTGTTTGAGCAGGTGTAAATGTTAACGTGACATTTTGTGAGAGCAAGGTGGAATGTTTGGAGGATTGGTGATAAGCTCTAGGCAATAAAGATGTTGGATAATTTCTAACACCCATTTGTCTGTAGTTATGGATTGCCAAATGGGGAGGAATTGTAGAAGACGTCCCGCGAAAGGTGTTAAATGATCGGGGGGGAAGGGTAGGCAAGTCACTGCTTGTTAGGGGAAGGGGAATTACGTGGTGTGCAACCCTTACCCCTACCTTTGCCATTGTTACCTCTGTATCCTCCTCTAAAGAAGCCTCTTGAGGATGAATATTGATTGTTGCCTTTGTACGAGGCAGCAGTATTGTCTGAGGATATGGTTTGGACCCCCCACGGTAGAAGGAGCGACAAAAGGAGCCACGATTTGAAGGAGAATGTAGGGCTCCCATTGATTTAGCTACCTCAGTGTCTTTTTTAATTTTCTCCAATGCTTGATCCACTTCGGGCCCGAAGAGATGCTTTTTATCAAATGGAGTATTCAAAATGGTTTGTTGGACTTCAGGCTTAAACCCGGAAATCCTTAACCAGGCGTGCCTCCTAAGTAACACACTAGTGTTAATCTCTCTAGCTGCGGATACTTTGCATGGCACCGAGGGCATACGTGGGATACGTGTACGAAACAATTCCGACGCGGGTAGAGTGGATTGCGCACGGAGAGCCCGAAGAACCATTTCGAACCGGAGCGCAGCAATACACGTCCAAACCCAATGGCGGAAAAAAACAATCTAACAATGGAGTCGATACCCATGCGCACTGGAGGAGTCACCTTACCTTGTGACTGGAAAGACTTTTACGAAGAAAAACAACTTGCAAACATCCGGACCCAACACTAGATGGCAGGAGTATGCAAAGCATGTGATCTACAGCTCACATGCCTCGAACATAAACTTCCTGCTGACCCAGAGTTAGTGTCCATGCATCCAGACCCAATGACAGAAAAAAAGAATCAGAAAATGGCTACCACATACAGAGGGTACACCTGCCGTCATCAGGGTGGGACCCTTCCCAAACCTTTGAAAAGGAAGTCTCAGTAGCACACATAGATCCAGTCAGACTCTCCCTATGCTCAAAGGCATGATGAAGTCAATACGCAGCTGATTCTTTATCTTGAGTCTGTCCTTTCGACTCCTTAGTTTGGTTTCTGTCCTCTTCACAGCACAAAGACTAGCCTCATTGCTGTGCTAGACAACTTAAGAACCACTTTTGATCAAGGGGGATCAGCAGTGCTAATCATTCGTGCGAGTCGGTGCGCGGATACTTTGCATGGCACCGAGGGCAAAATTTGAATGGGGTCCGTTCCATCGACGCAGAGGTGGAACCGAAGCCTTTTGTTTGGTCTGAATTGGATTTCGGGGCAATGGGTGTTTAGTACTCACGGGACGTTGCGGTATGTCGTCTTCCATCTCGGAGTACGATTCCGGAATAGATACAGGTTCTTCCTGCTCCTCTTTGGCCCCGTTTGCATCAAATTTTTCCTGCTCGGATCCTTCTCCGAAGATGTCCGGCGTGTATTCAATGTTCTGGCGTTGCCTTTCACGATGTTGAGCCCGACAATCGCAGAGCGTTTTCTTCGATCCAAACGATCTGCACGCATCGCAGTCCTGTTCGTTGTGCTCCGGAGATAAACACAAGTTGCACACTTCGTGCGAGTCGGTGCGCGGATACTTTGCCTGGCACAGAGGGCAAAATTTGAATGGGGTCCGTTCTATCGACTGCAAGGTGAACCGACGCCCTTCCACGAGTCTTCCGATCGAAAAAGTGGGATACGCGTATGAAACATTACCGACGCGGGTAGAGTGGATTGCGCACGGAGAACCCGAAGAACCGTTTCGAACCGGAGCGCAGCAATACACGTCCAAACCCAATGGCGGAAAAAAACAATCTAACAATGGAGTCGATGCCCATGCGCACTGGAGGAGTCACCTTACCTTGTGACTGGAAAGACTTTTATGAAGAAAAACAACTTGCAAACATCCGGACCCAACACTAGATGGCAGGAGTATGCAAAGCATGCGATCTACAGCTCACATGCCTCGAACATAAACTTCCTGCTGACCCAGAGTTAGTGTCCTTGCATCCAGACCCAATGACAGAAAAAAAGAATCAGGAGATGGCTACCACATACAGAGGGTACACCTGCCGTCATCAGGGTGGGACCCTTCCAAAACCTTTGAAAAGGAAGTCAATACGCAGCTGATTCTTTATCTTGAGTCTGTCTTTTCGACTCCTTAGTTTGGTTTCTGTCCTCTTCACAGCACAAAGACTAGCCACATTGCTGTGCTAGACAACTTAAGAACCACTTTTGATCAAGGGGGATCAGCAGTGCTAATCATTCTTTATTATTCTGCACCCTTCTATACCATCTGCCATCAAATTCTTCTCAAGCATATGGCAGACCCTGGCTTCTGGCAAGCTGCATTAAAATAGTTTACCTCCTTTCTTGTTTCCATATCACAAACTGCTGCTCTCAAGCCTTTTTCCTCGGAACCCTCTCCCATCCAGTATTGTTGTATTCCTCTTAGGGTATCCATAAACGGGCTTTCCAGTATCATGTTCTTATATAGGCACAATTCGCCCTGCCCTTATATAGGCATAAAATCCCAGCCCTTATTTAGGCATTAAACCGTGCACTCCAAATACAGGCATGGTCTCTGACATCCGTCCACCCTAACGTCACAACGAGTTCATGAAGAACAGACCCTTAGGCTGCGGGAGTTTCCCTAGTCCAGGGCTATTGATTTCTTCAAGGACTCATATTATGCATGAACCATTATTCCTTAGGGCGTTCATTCATGACGTCTTTTGCTGTCCAACTCACGTCAATACTAACATTCTTAGGTGCTCTCAGGTATAAATATACCTTCCCTAGCCCCTGTAAACCAGAGGAGACCTCGACTTCAGAGGAGCCCGTTTCCCGGCCTGACGCACTGAGAAGACGCTATCATCCCTGCACGCAGAGAGTCCAGCTTCCAGTGATCTGACTTCCCTTGCGGGGTGTTGGAGTTCGAGTCTAGCAAAGAGATTCCTACCTCTCTCATTCTTCAGGTATGGAGCTGACTAGAACCTAGAGGGACTCTTGGCATACTAGACTTAATATACTCTTAGTATACCATAGTAAGGAATACTTCACCTACTTCTTCCCTCTTCCTACACCTAGGTTAGGTTAGGTACATTGGGGTAGAACTAGCTTAGCAACGCATCGTATGAGTACTCGCATTTTTAGTCTGTTATTTATGTAACAGCATATGTACTAAAAGATAATGCTCTCGCAGTATTATTTATTTCTACTGCTCACACTGTACATTATTTATCTCGCATACTGTCTTGTGATCGTAACAGCACATTTTACTTACACCAGAAACAAGACTGTTCAATAAATCCTTTATTGAAACGCCCGCTATTTCTTTCTGTGTAACTTGGAGAAAACTAAGCATGCACGACTGAGCTGAGAGAAATAGTTATCTATTGTTTCCATGACTCTGGGACACGTTCTGATTCTAAAGGGAAACACAGTGGTCATGTTTTGCGGCTGCCAGAAACTACTCCCTTCTTGTTGTCAAGGAGTTTCTAGTGGCCTCTGAGCTAGCTGGCACAAGTAATTAAGTTTAATATACTCGATAGGGACATACTGACCTTAGTCCTATGTCAAACCTATAGGATATATTATTCCAATGCGCAGAGCCTATTAGGGAAATAGGAGCTACACTACATGGCGCCCAACGGTTTGGTAAGGCAGTAATTCAACGTTAGATACTGAGTAACTGAGCCGTGCTTTTTCTCTCAAGACCCCTACCCATATACTCCAAAAGACGTCTGGAGTGGGCAGGGTTAAGTATCCACCACGGCTACATAGGGCAGTACCCTATATATTAGCAGTTTGGTTTGCTCAACGTTGAAGGATACAGTGTTCCACAATATTGTGCACCTTATCTTTGTTTCCTTTAAACTTGTTCCACATTTTGCAAAAAAACCAAAATGACTGAAGACGCCGGAGACGGTGTAGCTGTGGCTGATCCAGCCCTACCAGCAGTTTTTAACATTACAGGTTTAAATGAAACCGAGGAGGGTGTCAGACATCGCTCCAAACTTAAGAGCCATCACTCTAGAACTTATAAAACATGGCCTACCTCCGTGAGGCGGTAGAGCAGTTTTCGTGATAGAGGCACATGAATCCTTTCAGACAGAGGTATTCTATTCATGGGTAATATTTCCTGAATCAAATTCAGTAACACACGTTTCACTTCTACAAAGAAGATGATCCACCAGAGGAATACAGTCCTTTCGAGGATATAGAAATTCCATTAACATACCAAGAGCATCAGCTCTGGTTTAAAGGCGCCCTAAAACATCACAAAAACATTACTAGGCTCGGTCCACTAGGTAGACCAGGAGCAACATGGCCGATTCTAGCCGGCTACACACCTCATCCTGACATTGAAGAGATGTCAGATGAGGACTTACTTACTCAACTCACAGAGTTAATAAAAATCTACAGACAATTGGTCCAATATGTCATGCGGACTTTTACAGTCCGACCAACATTAACACTTCCAAATCAAACCCCTCACCAGGGGAACACTCTAAAAATTACACCACAGACTCTATACGCAGTCATGGGTAAAATGCCCACAAAACGTGAGCAAATTCCATTCTGGATAGCTCAAAAAATTACTCAAATCGAAGCAGTATTTCCAAATACTAGCCCGTATGAGAAACACAGAATCCTAACAATCAGTTTACCAATGGGGATCACACCACAACTGGAAGACTGCACCACTTGGGGCTCAGTCTTTGCTGCCATCTATACTAAAACACATGGCATTCCGTCAATTGCGGTAATACCTGATGTCCTAAAACAAATTCAAAACGAATACGGGGCAGAGCCTGCTCTAAATTTAGGTATGAAATTACTGAAAAATTTCGACCAGGTCTCAACAATAATATTATCTAATATTAAAGGGGAGGCAGCAGCAGTGGCGATCCGCCAAAAATTAAGGGAATTTGATGTTACAGAACATCAGACAGAGCTACCCAGAATTATAGAGCAATCTTATGCAGAATTAGGCAGAGATAGTTTGGGTGGAAGACCAGTGAAACCTAAACTATCTGAAAGTCCTGAAAAGGACTCAATTAAACAAACTCCTACATCTTCTAAAAAGAAGTGGGAGTCTACTAAACAAAAATCAAACGAGAAACGTTCTCAATCCCGAGGTAGGTCTCCTCAAAAGGAGCCCTCTGAAAGGAGGTATAACCTCAGGAATAGGGATAATTAGAGAAAACCTGACAGGTATCAAGATACTGATACACGTTCCTCTCGTCCCTTTCAGATCTCATCACAGACTTCAGAAAGAAGAGGACGATCAGAACATAGAGAAGAACGCGTGAAATCGAAAGACGACAAACACGCTCCAAAAAACAAAGTAAAACCTCAATTCTCCAAAAAGAAAGTAGCAGGTCTGAAGATCAGACATGCCGAGAATACTGAGAACACAACTCAAGAACGGAGACTGGGCTCAGACAATGCTGGACAGTGCAGCAGAAGTCACAATAGTTCGCCAGAACCTGAAGGAACTTCTGGAGATAGTGGACTTGAATGAGTGCATTACAGTTGAGACTGTAGGCACCAGGGTTAGTACTCCTCAAAAGTTATATGAAATAACACTCCGGATGGAGGGAGACAAACCTAGACAGGAGAAAGTACTTTTTTGGGAAAGACTATCAAGAGGCTATGACATACTTCTAGCAGAAAAGGACTGGCCACCACAATTTGTCAGGGAGTGCCCACATGGCGAGGACATTATTATGCCTGCCTTCTCCAACCATATTCCAATTCACCTAAAATATACATATGCCAGGAAATGGGCAGTGGCCCAGGCCCCAGCATTATATAAAAATCATGTAGGATGGGATGAGGACTCACCTCACCATAAAATACATCTGAAACATGAACCAACTGCACAAAGGCAGTACCCAATAAAGCAAGAAGCTAAAAAACAGGTCAGGGAGATCTTAGATCAACTTGAATATCAAGGGGTGATTGAAACATGCACCTCCTCAATGAACAATCCTTGGTTTCCTGTCTCCAAACCAGACAATACATATCGTCTAGTTTTGGATTACAGACACTTGAACACTTGTTCTAAAACATTTGCCGTGCAAAATGCACATAGCACAGCATTAATGAATAACATTGTGCGTAAAAAATATAAAACCACATTAGACATTTCAAATGGTTTCTTTTGTCAAAACATAGCACCTGAAAGCAGGTACTTAACTGCATTCTCCATAATGGGGACCCAGCGTCACTTTTGTCGACTCCCACAAGGGTTCAAAAACAGCCCAGGTTTATTCTCAGCGAGGGTAACGGAGTTGCTACAAATTTATGACAATGAGGCATTGTCCTATGTCGATGACATATATCTGACAGACTATGACCTGAAAAAACACTTGAACAGGGTGAGCACCATTATACTGGGTTTCGCCTCTGAGGGCTACAAGTTCAACTTTAAAAAGTCCAGAATTGCCCATCTCAATGTCCTATTTTTAGGATATGAGCTTTCAAGTGAAGGCAAGAGCTTGGCAGCTAACTTTTTAGAAAAGTGTGCGCTGCTCCAACCTCCAAAAACGCTAAAAAACTTACACTCCACCCTGGGTTTCCTAAATTTTGGAAGAACATACATTCTAAATTATGCAGAAAGGGTTAAACCTCTACGCATTAATCAAACCTGATTTTTCGATCAGAAACTGGACACAGGAACATACAGAAATCTTGCGTTCACTCCAGGCTAACATGTTAGCAACAAATCACTTACAAACACGCGTAAGTCAACGCAATTTGGTGATCCGAATAATTTCGGGTCAATGCGGATTCACCTACTTAACATTTAATGAGGGTGAGAAAATACCAATAGCATACAAATCTCATTTGTGTACACAAGCGGAAATGCGCTTCAGTTCAACTGAAAAAATTCTGACAGCAGTTCAAACCGCTTTAGCAAAAGAAAGAGCCTTAGCCCAAGGGAAACGCATTATTGTCGTAACCCCAGTACCGGCTTTAGAAGCGGTCACAAAAGCAAGCATTCCAAATGCTAAAGCATTACATCCAAGATGGATACAATGGGTTAATTCTCTTGCTGCAACAGATGTTGAATATGTTTTTGATCCAGATTTAAAAACACAAGCATTCCTGCAATACGAACATGAATGTCCTCTGCCTACTGAAATTCTGCCTCTCGATCAGTACGAATTCATAATTTACACTGACGGATCCGCACAACCCGCAACAGGGAGTAAGCAAGCTTACAGTGCAGCGTGTGCAATCGTTAAAGGTCGCATGCGGGATGGCATCTTCAGACCTATGGTCACAAAAACTCAATCTCTAGGGGATTGTACAGCTCAGCGAGCTGAACTACAAGCATTCAAACTGGCACTTGAAAGTACAGATCGAGAATTCCCCACACTGATAGTGTGCGATTCCTTTTACTGTGTTCAGTCGTATAATGAATATATACAAAACTGGCTTGAAAATGGTTTCAAAGATGCGAAAGGTGGCACAATAAAGCACAAAATGCTTTGGGAACAAGTAGTTCAGTTGAAAAGCGAACTACCAAAGGCTCACGTGATCCACACACTGAGTCATCAACGTGATGGCGTTCATGTTGCAGGGAATTCATTGGCTGACGAAGCCGCAAAGGGGGCTGTGCAAACGGCTTCCGTAGCTGCGATCACTCGTTCAAAAACAAAAATAGACGGTGAGATAATGTTGGCTGTCAATGCTTCAAGCAAAGGCAGCAGTGCAGCGTTACCAAAAAAGTTTCCACTCAAGTACTCTTATGTAATTGATGCGAACAACGTTCCTTTTGCTCGAATCCCTGGAGTGGGGGATAGGGTAATTCCAAACAAGGAACGCAGATTAGGACTAATCCTAGCAGCACACGAAGGGATAGCCTCTGCCCATGCAGGTGTTTCCGCAACAGTATCTTTACTGAAGCAAAGATATTGGTGGCCTGGCATTCGAAAACAAACAAATAACTATGTTTTAGAGTGTGATATATGCCAACAGATGAAAGTCTCCACAGTGAAACGTCCTGCGCAGACACCCCTGTTAATTTCAGATAAACCATTAGCTTGTGTTTACCTTGACCACTGCGGTCCCCTGCAAAGGGACGGTAACTATAAATACATCTTGGTTGCAGTGGATTCATGCTCTAGGTTCCTATGGTTATGGCCTCAGCGCTCAGCTGACGCTCGAACTGTTATAAAAGATTTGCGAGTCTTTATCGGCACATACGCAATAGGCACGCTACATTCTGACCAGGGTCCTGCGTTTAGCTCTCGGGCTTACAAAGAAGCCATGGCCAGTCTGGGCGTTGCATTGCGGTACTCCTCTCCATTCCATCCTGAGGGAAATTCGGTTGTGGAAAGGAAAAACCGGGACATAAAGCAGTCTATAACAGCTAGGGTATTAGGTTCGGGTGATAGGTGGGTCAAACACCTTAGTGGGGTTCAGCGCTCATTGAACAATCTGCCAAGAAGTTCTCTAGGGGGGGTCACTCCATATGAGATCCTATTTGGGCCAAGAATGTGGGTACCAGACCTTGAACACGTAGGCACAGTGGTGGAAAATAAACCTTTTGATATCAAAGATCGTTTGGCTGTTTTACAGGACTTAAACAAGTTAAGAACGAAACAAAGCAACGTATTCCTACAGTCAACCACCACTGGGGATCAACCGGCTGTCCCAGCAAGGTCTGTCTGGATTCCAAAAGTTGGGGATCTAGTCAGAGAAAAAATTGCGGACAAGAAGGAATTTGGACCTTCTTACAGACAACCAGTACCTGTCCTAGCAGTTCAAGGAACAAGAACAGTACTTCTGCCACCCCTTGCTGGAAGAAAGGAGAAAAGATTTGTGTCCATCGACCTGATCAAACCACAGTATGTGGCCAATACTAAATAGTAGGCCTCGTGGACTCCGACCTAGTAGCAGACGCACTCCTCTCGCTACTATCCAAGAGGTTCAGACTGAAAGACTAATAATCGAGAATTCAGCTGTAACAGATGGAGGACTAAGCAACAACGCTATGGAACTCATCCCTCTTGAACACCAAGTAACAGTTCGTCCAAATACACCTGTCTACACCAACGTAACAAGTGATGAACTGGTTCCAGTGATTTCTACAAATCCTGATGCAATTCCAACAATTGACAGAACTGCTTCTGGCTATTTCATTAACTTTGATACGTTCTCAGAAGATCCGAGTGAACCTGAAACGACGCCAGTGTCATTGAAATTCAAGCAGCAAGTACAAGATTTTCTTCACTTTCTGAAAAAGACTTATTTGGTTTCTCCATGGATTGAACTCTGGATTACATCTGGACTTTTTGTTTTCCTGCTCTGGCTAGCTTTGGTAACAACAGTAAGCGTGCTTATAAGTGGCAGATATATCCATGTGAACACTGAAGGAAAAGACAAACGTACTTTTGAAACCTCATAAATCTTCCCATCGTGAAGCAAGAGACTTATCATCAGTGAACATCACAGCTGTTCCTATACAGGATGGTATAGTGTGGGACAAAACAGATTATGATATCTTCGGCCCGAATGAACAATTGAACATTCCACATTTGTTTAAAATTTCACTAAGTGATCTAATTACGTCCAGTACCTATTCAGATGATTGGGACTTTGAGACTGTCAATGATATAATGTTTGACTTAGAAAAATCTGCTGCATTTTCTAAAAATGAATATTTAGAGGGTTCATCAGACTATGAACAACTGTATTGTTATAATCACTATGGTCATTATTTGCATAAATCTGCATATCCAAGAAATGTGTTTATGTTTAACCAATGGGAACATTGTCCTACACCACCTAAAGGTAGTTCAAAAACATTTGCTAGTAAGTTTCCATATTTTTCAGGATACAATACATCTGAACCAGAAATGTTTTACTATAAAAATGTAAACAAGACAGGACTGAAAATTATGTTAACAAATACAAAACAGATTTATTCTGCATTATTTAATGCCCAACTGTCTAGACAGGGTTTCGACTTTTGGAAAGACACAATAGACACCAAAACAGTCTGGGGTACTAAAGATTGGCAAGTGCAGGGGATAGAAGCTTTATTTAGAGCCTGTATCATCCCTGAACAAATAATGTTTTTGAATGAAACCATCCAACAAACATCTTGTCTTGGACTAACCAAGATCAAAGAGATGAACACACCTTCTGTACCAGCACCTGCAAGTGATAACGATACACAGGCAGTGGTGACAGTTGACAATATACTACAACTCAACAGATCTAATCCTACATGGAAAAAATGGTTGATCTGGCCCACAGACACGAATAACTGTCGGGAAAGATTCCTGAATAAAACTCAGGGGTTTACTATTCATAGGCCAGACCCAAGATACGTCCAAAGACAACATCCGGGGGTAGTAACAACATACAGTGTAGGAAAATTATGCCTCAATTGGCTGCATAAGTCTACACTACAGGATGTGAAACAACACTTAACCTTACTTAAAAAGGACGCAGACCTTAGGGAATTCTTGCTTGGACCAAGAAAACCGCGTCAAAAACGTTTCATATATGCCAGCATTTATGCTGCTTATAATGAAGCTTGGAAGGTATCACAGATAGAGGCTGCAGAACGAATACGTGAACTTGATCGTATTAATTTAGAGAAAACACTCTCTGTGGTCGACAATGGGTTAACAACTTTGTCCTCCAGAATATATTCATTGGATGGCATTGTATCCTCTGCTATCGACATTCTAGAACAAGATTTGGCGATGTTACAAGGCCAATCTCAATTACGTTCTATTATGTTATTAAGCTGGATGCTGCAATCTTTGCGAGCGGGCTATGTGCCTTGGCGTTTCATCAACACAATGGCTCTGTTTGCAGAATACAATCTCACTGATAAACAGATCGAACTGGCACAAAGAGGAGCAAAGTATACAGTGCTGAGCATTGAAAAATTGGAAAAGTTACCATTCACTGTGGCAGAAAAACCAGCTACAGAATGGCTTATTCATGGCAAAATAACGTTACCTGTGAGTACTTTTCAGTTTCAGTATTGCCTCAAACAAATGCAAGCAGGCAAATATGAAAGGTTGGGTAAGGAATACATTAAGACATCTTGGGATTTACCGTATACATATAGATGTTGGAGTGGGGATCGTGAAGTGTTTTTGAGCGGTTCAAACTGTAAACTTGCACTGAGTGGTTCACTTATATGTCAAGACATTTCCTTGCACGGGGCTTGTAATGGTTCAGTGGAAAATTTGTCTTGCCATCAGCAGGGTACTCCAGCTGCTGTGATTAATCCAACGTTTGGACAACTTTCTAATGGGAGTTACCTCATGTTGAATGATCAGAGCTGCTGCGGAATGCTGCCAGGCATCCCATATCTAGTAACGGTCAACTCCAGGGTCACTTGCTGTATGCAAGTATTGTTTGCCCCAATAGACACAGTCAGGGAGTCGCCTCTATGGCCTTTGCTGAACGTCTCTTTTATAAGATTTGATACTCTAAGCAGAATGAAAGCCATGCTTTTACAGCAAACAGTGCCTTTGACCTCGGCCAAAGAAACCTATGATCTACAAATAGCAAGGACTTCGGCTGAGATACAGACTTTAATACGTACAAACTGCCCTATACATTTCGTAGAAATGATATCACTTATCTTCAACATGTCTGATACAACTGGAATTGTACATGTATTTAAGAGCATCTGCTCAGGTCTGTTAGCACCTTTCCAGGCAATACTCGGAATCATCCCGAACTTTGCACATTCGGTGTTTGGTGGCATATCATTAATTCTAGCACTTGTTGCCGGAATTCTATTTCTCTTCCTGCTATTGCGCTATGGCCAGCCTATTCGCAGACATCACTCCGAGCGAAATGGAGAAAGCTCTCCTTGAACGAAAGTGCCGTGAGCAAATAGTAAAGCTTTTTGGCATGACTCGTCTACGGGATCTTAATACAACTTGGTTCCTGTCGTTCAGACCAATCTGGCAAGATTGCATCTTACCTGTTCTACGATGCCTGCTATGCGGTGAAGAATGCGTGTTGGACACCTGTCTAACATTTCCATCAGCTACGCCAACGGATGTCGATACTCTGCTGGACCCGATAACGGCCCATGCTCTGTGTTGTCCCCAGAGGCTTCCTATCCTGATGTCAGCATTCTTTGAGATCTCACAGATGCTTCCGGCTGCTGCTGAGGTACGAGAAAGATCTACAGGCACACAGGTAATAACGGACGCGGACATTGTTGATGCAACCTATGATGAAAGCGGTGCTTCCCATCTCTGTGCAATTAATCTGCTACACGAGGTGTTCCAACTAACACCAACAACAGTGGATGATGTTTTGTCTATTGAAATAGATGATCTCATGTTTACACCAGACCCGTGAACTAACTCTGATTCGGCATACAGTGTTCCAGAGATGCAGTGACAATTTGGCCTTCATTTTTAAACAACTTGGAACTCTACCAAAATTGAACTTTTTCCCCATTTTTAGAACGAAAATGGCACATCAATCTGCTTAAAGTAGAACTAGCCTTATAATACAGACCTTCCACGGACACTTAGTCATCTTGTGTGTCTAAACCAGTTCATTAATTTTCTTGACATGAAATGACTTTGATTTTTGAGAAACTTATCGATCATTTTTTGTCACATGTAAATATTACTGCTTATTTCATTCCAATTGCATTTATTTTTTAACTTTATACCTGTAATGAAAAGCAATGCTTCAAATGTACAGTACCTTTTGCATTCTAATAGGTTTTTTAAATGCCTTTTTTAAATGGTTTTATGAAAAATTTTAGAAATATGCGGTACTCCATTTTAATGTTTAGCATTTTAAATGTTTAGCATTTTAGTATTATCGTACACACGAAAGAGGAGGGGGTTGTATTCCTCTTAGGGTATCCATAAACGGGCTTTCCAGTATCATGTCCTTATATAGGCACAATTCGCCCTGCCCTTATATAGGCATAAAATCCCAGCCCTTATTTAGGCATTAAACCGTGCACTCCAAATACAGGCATGGTCTCTGACATCCGTCCACCCTAACGTCACAATGAGTTCATGAAGAACAGACCCTTAGGCTGCGGGAGTCTCCCTAGTCCAGGACTATTGATTTCTTCAAGGACTCATATTATGCATGAACCATTATTCCTTAGGGGGTTCATTCATGACGTCTTTCGCTGTCCAACTCACGTCAATACTAACATTCTTAGGTGCTCTCAGGTATAAATATACCTTCCCTAGCCCCTGTAAACCAGAGGAGACCTCAACTTCAGAGGAGCCCGTTTCCCGGCCTGACGAACTGAGAAGACGCTATCATCCCTGCACGCAGAGTCCAGCTTCCAGTGATCTGACTTCCCTTGCGGGGTGTTGGAGTTCGAGTCTGGCAAAGATTCCTACCTCTCTCATTCTTCAGGTATGGAGCTGACTAGAACCTAGAGGGACTCTTGGCATACTAGACTTAACATACTCTTAGTATACCATAGTAAGGAATACTTCACCTACTTCTTCCCTCTTCCTACACCTAGGTTAGGTTAGGTACATTGGGGTAGAACTAGCTTAGCAACTCATCGTATGAGTACTCGCATTTTTAGTCTGTGTTATTTATGTAACAGCATATGTACTAAAAGATAATGCTCTCGCAGTATTATTTATTTCTACTGCTCACACTGTACATTATTTATCTCGCATACTGTCTTGTGATCGTAACAGCACATTTTACTTACACCAGAAACAAGACTGTTCAATAAATCCTTTATTGAAACGCCCGTCTATTTCTTTCTGTGTAACTTGGAGAAAACTAAGCATGCACGACTGAGCTGAGTGAAATAGTTATCTATTGTTTCCACGACTCTGGGACACGTTCTGATTCTAAAGGGGAAACACAGTGGTCATGTTTTGCGGCTGCCAGAAACTACTCCCTTCTTGTTGTCAAGGAGTTTCTAGTGGCCTCTGAGCTAGCTGGCACAAGTAATTAAGTTTAATATACTCGATAGGGACATACTGACCTTAGTCCTATGTCAAACCTATAGGATATATTATTCCAATGCGCAGAGCCTATTAGGGAAATAGGAGCTACACTACAGTATGACATTCTTTAGCAACATTTTCAACATTTATATGCAACTATGCCCGTTCTCTGGAAATCCATGCCCTGGGACAGCGATCCCATCGCTCATCTATGAAAAACACCTCAGCTCCTCCCCTTTGGGGAGGCGTAGGCCACACCATAGACCTTGCAGTCCGGGTGTGAGGAGGGAACCCAATGAAGCAGGTCACCCTTGGGTGAGTGAGGGTTCTTGTCTTAAAGGATTTCTTTCCTGGCAGCTCCATCACATACATATACCAGTGAGTATACAGGACACAACTTAGATGCATGTGATCTGTCTGTCCTGACCCATCAGATAACCAGACGTACAAATTGTGAATTTTTTGTTAACTGAGTAGACCATAACTCCATTATGAGTAGAACATTTTTATGGGGGCGGGGCCTGCAGGGGAGGCATGGCGGATGCGTCTTAACATCGCTCCGTCATCCATCCCCGTAATCCGGCATATTTATCCGGCATCGCCGCAGTTTGCTGTCACAGGGCTAAGCCCGAAGACCCTGTGAGGCCCCCTGGGGCTTGAAGTGGTGCGAACCGTGCTGCACCAGCGAGTTTATGGCCATCAAGGCAGAGCGATGGAGAGCAGCTGGAGGGCCGCGGCCGAAATTGATCAGGCGAGGCACCTGCAACTGGGCCCCGGTTGGACAGGGTTCGCGTAACCAGACTCCCGTGGACGCTGCGTTCCAGCGGAAAGGTGGAAAGCAAGTCAGAGGCGGAGGAGCTGGTTCCCGAGACGCCAGAGGCGACAAGAGGTGCCGGCTACGTGACTCTTGGGAGAGCCGCTGGCGTTGGAGTCTTACGGGACGGGCCTGGTCCCGCAGCGCGAGAAACAGCAATCGTGGCAAGGTGGCGACCGGAAGACGGAAGGGGGAAGACGGCGAGGTGAGGGAGCTCCGCTGGCCTACGACAGGCCGGGGGAGAGAGGACGGAGCCTGGCCGTAACCTGCTGCGGATGGTGATGGGGGATCACGTAGAGGAGCGACGCCCGGTTGTGCAAGTACTGGCCGTCTTGAACATCCAGTAGACGGTTGAGAGTGGTGAGGAGTGGCGGCACTGGCCCGGGGTGAGGACAGGGAGCCGGCTGATTAAGGGTGCGGTCCCTGTGGAGAATACAGCCACGTACTGACCAGCCGTGCCGGGGTGCAAGAGTGACACGCAGGGTCTGAGGAGCAGGGAGGCACCCCGGTGCCCCTACTTTTGCAGGGAAGAGGCACCGGCCAAAACTGGTGGCTATTGAGGTGAGCGGCGGTAAGCAGCGCAAGGCCCATGTGTAAGGGATGGTGAAGAGCGATCTCTTTGAAGGCCGGTAGGCCCGGGGAGCCGCGAGCAGCCCTCTTGATGCGGGGTGCTATCAGCGCTCGCCCCATCAACAGTGGAGGAACTGCGCTGCATGATTAACTGTATATGAAGGCCTGGGGCTTGTATTTGCGACGCCGGGGAACACCAGCCGATTATTGAGGTGTTTGGCCCACGCACGTGGCCAGCCAGAAGGACAAGGAATCTACACCACGGGTAGGACGTTGGTCGTGCCTCTGTAGGCCTGTAATAAGACAACAACCGGGATAGCTCGTGGCTGTATCCCCGCACATTGCACGCCTGGGTCAATTCACGCACCTCCGGTGGTGCACTGACCTGCTACTCTTGTTGATTTAAGGCCCTGGTGGTAATCTGGGCGAGGCCGGGTGGGAAAAGAAGAATTGGGCGCACCAGAGGCGCTGGGTCATGGGCCTCCTCGCAAGCTGCAGGCCCAAGTGAAACGGATCCACCGCAACAGGTGGAGGAGCAGAAGGCACCGGATGACCGCCTGGACGCTATCCTCAACGCAATTGAGCACTCTCGTGCGACATTGGAAGCCAAGCAGGATAAAATGGCCCTGGATCTCAACTTGCTGCACGCTGATCACCGGAACTTAAAAGACCGGGTCACCGCTGTGGAACAAGAGGTAGTAGAACTGAGGCCGGCCAGAGAATTTCAAGAAAAGCAACAAAATGCCCACGAGGTCAGGATCAGACACCTTGAGGAGCAGATGGAGGATGCGGAAGGCCGCTACCAGAGGAATAATGTCCGGCTGATTGGGCTGCCGGAAGGAGCAGAAGGACAAGATGCGGTTACCTTCCTGGAGCAATGGCTCAAGACCACATTGCCACCCACGGAGTTCTCCCCGTTCTTCACCATAGAAGGGGCGCATCACATCCCGGGCAGGAAGCCGGCCCCGGGCGACTGAGCACGACCGCTCAGTTTTAAAATGTTACACTTCAAGGACCGTGATGTGATTCTCCGAGAGACAAGGAAGCTGGACGAAGTCAAATTTGAGAACCCTAAGATGCTGTTTTTTAAATAGCGTCCTAGACACGGGGTTGATAGATCCTTACCCCCACTTCGGGGTACAGATGCCACGACTAACTATATGGTGCTGAATGGATGGGGTCTACTTGACATCTGGAGACATCGTAACCCTGGGGCGAGGGTGTACTCCTTTTCAGTACCCCATAACCTGCATGTTCGTCTGGATAGTTTTTTCGGATACCCCTCCCTACTTCCTTACATATCAAGCTCGGAGTATTGGGGACGTACACACTCTGACCCACACTGTGTCACGTTGGCCTGGGAGGGTGAAATTCCTGGGGTCCCTACCTGGAGGCTGCAGCCGGCTATGCTCGAGGACTCAGTGTTCCGGGAGGCAGTCGGGGAGGCTATAGGGGAATACTTTGCACTCAACTCAGGGACTGCTTCATCTTCGCTAGTGGAATGGGCAGCCATGAAGGTCACTTGCGAGAGAAGATTCTGGGACTATGCTGTGGGCTGCGAAAGCAGGTAGCATCAGATTTACTCGGCATAGAAAGGAAGCTGCTGACGTGAGAGTCCCGAGCGGTTGAACACGCTGATGAAATGACCCCGTTAGAAGCGCGCAAGCATGTGGAACTGTTAGATCGACAACGCTGTCTCAACTTTGCGGCGCATTCAGCGTCCGTGCACGCTAAGGCGGACCGGTCGGGCCTCTTCTGGCCTGGTTAATAAAACAAGAGCAGTCGGTTGGGCACATTACCGCGCTTCGGTCTCAGGATGGGAGGCTCAAACTCACACAGCTAGAAATACACGGTGAGCTGTCCGCACATTTTACACAACTATACAGGTCTGCCCGGAAGGTCCCTGAGATAGAGATACGGGAGTTCCTAGACAGACTTCCTTTCCCGGCCCTAACGCTGGAGCAGCGGATGGAGCTGGACGCCCTGCTCACGCTAGAAGAGGTTAGGGGTACGATGAGGGCCTGCCATCTGGAAAGGTTCCGGGACCAGACGGATTACCCCACGAAATTTACAAGTCATATGCTGACCCCTTAAGCCCCCAATTACTTAAAGTATATAGGGAAGCGCTTGAAAGCCTCCCAGCCTCAATGACAGAAGCTACTCTGATTACGCTTCCTAAGCCGGGTAGAGATCCTACTTCCACAGGTGCATACCGACCCTTGGCTTTACTGAATGGAGACTACAAGATTTTGGCGGGCATACTAGCAAACAGACTAGCACCTGTGATCCCACAATTGGTCCACCAAGACCAAAATGTATTTGTGCCGGCCCGGAGCACGTCACTTAACATCCGACGGCTGTTCCGAGTGATGCGCTGTGCTGCAGTAGACTGGCCTACAGCTGGTTGTGTTGTGTTGGACCTGGAGAAGGCGTTCGACACGGTCGAGTGGCCGTTTATGTTTGCGGTTCTCCATCGCTTTGGGCCATACATATTGAGCCTTAAGTTATTATATGGTGCTCCTACGGTCCGGGTGCGTTTGGGGGACTCTGTTCTCCGACCCTATATCGATAGAAAGGGAACCCGTCTGGGGTGCCCCCTTTCCCCATTGATTTTTTCCCTGGTAATAGAACCAGCGATGGCGCTGCGGAACTCGGACCGGACTGGTGGATACACCTTGGGGATGGCCTATACACAGTCTCGCTATATGCGGACGACATTCTCCTGTATGTCAAAGATCTCCAGGCGGTCCCGCAGGTCATCCCTGACACATTGAGATTATTTGCTTCGTTGTCTGGGCTGGATGTGCACTGGGGTAAATCTTGTTTATTCCCCTTTACCCCTGGAATGGAGGATCCTCGTTTGGAGGTGGACGGGACAGTAGTACATTGGCAACCGGTGGTGTTCAGATACCTGGGCATACGTATTTATCACAACGACCGAGATCTCTTGGATGGTAACATCACTAGAGCAGTTTCAGCGCTCAAATCCCAAATCGAATTCTGGAAGACACTTAACCTCTTAGTTATAGGTAGGGTGGAGTTAATACAAATGGTAATGCTGCCACGTCTTTATTATTTTGCTAATCTCCCGCTTTACCTGCCTGTGTCCTTCTTTCGTTCCCTGGAGGGGGTCATAAGGGATTTTATTTGGAATAACACACGGTGCAGGGTAGCACTGACAGAAGTTGTACCTGCCATGGTCACGGGGAGGGCTGGCTTTACCCAATTTAGAGCACTATTTCTTGGCATCTCAGATACTGTGGGTGGCAAAATGGGTGGAGGAACTACACTTGTCAGACTCGGAACGGGACACTCCGTACTCCCTGGATAGGATCATCTTTTTATTCCATCCCTGTAATAGATTGCACAAATCGCTTCCACTATTAGTTCAGATTGCACAGAAATGTTTCCACAGGGCACTGTGCCTTACTAGGCATGTCACACCGTATGCGCCTGTTATGCCTCTGCTAGGTATGCTGACAGCGAGAGAACGAGTCCGGGGTACGGACCTTACAGAATGGGTGGGGGCAGGCCTAACCACACTGGGGGATCTGTATGGAGAGGGCGCTCTGCGGCCGTTCCTTGCCATCACGGAGGAGGACGGAGTTCCCCCGGGCCAATTCCTGAATCATGCCTCCCGGACGGTCATGATGCGGCGCTGGTGGGTTAACATTGCGCAGGAACCCCCAACACATCTCCTTATGCAATATGTGCACGTAATGGTCACGGGGCGTCATCTAATGAAGTGGTTCGCGGAGTCAATCCGAGAACACACCTTGGTGGACTTAACACTGCTGCGAACTAAATGGGAAGAGGACCGGGAGAGACCATACTCATAGAAGGAGTGGCCCATAGTTTTGGAGTGCCCCAGACAGATCCCTAGAAATGCACGTTTTAGACTGATTTAATTTTACATTGTTCACAGGGCTTACCTATCCCCAGACAAGATCAACAGGTATTTTCATAGGATAAATGTGTGCTGTCCTCGCTGCAAATTGTTGGATGCGGATCTGTTACATATGCTCTGGACCTGCCCCGATCGACACTCGTACTGGGATGGGGTGACTCATGCGCTGGCCGCTAGTACTGATAGGGAGGTGCCGCGGACATGGGAGGTATGTATTACAGGAATTTTCCCAAGAAGCAAAAAGCACAAAGCATCCTCTAGGTTTTTAGATCTGGGCCTTGTTGTGGCCAAACGGCTCATTACACGCCAGTGGAAAGTGGAAGAACCCCCGCTGATGAAAGCATGGTTTCATTCAATATTGAATTGGGTTAAGGCAGAGGCGGTCTCTTTAGTGAGGGAAGATACGCTGGGTCTTCGCAAATTCCCCATTTCTACAGCATGGAATGCAATGTTGTGCACGCTTCAAAGGATGCTGACGCTGGATGACCCTACAGACATTCCTCTCCCTGATCAGTATTGTTTAATACATGTGCCGTAATGTGACCCGTACTGTGAGCTGGACGGTATGGTGTGTTCCATATACCCTAAACCTACATTTATCATTTACAAGTAGTCCAAATAGGCAAATGTACGATTGTAGAAATTGTACTTTTCTGTACTGATTGAGGTCAATGTTTTCACCCTCCTCTATGAGGATCCGGCTCCCTTTCCCTACCCCTCCTTCTGGTTGTGTTATTGATTTAGATGTTATCAATAAGACTGTTTGATTGACTAGCTAGCTGACAGGACATGGCGGAGTGAAGCCATATGAGCTGTATATATGTAATTAATATGTACACGTAAAGTATATTTATAATGTATTGCAACTTGAAAAAACAGTTACGCCGAAGGATTCTTAATTTTATGTGAAACATGGTGTAGGAAAGTGGGTTTCTGTTGCAGTAACCCCCCACTTTTTGCCAGACTACTGATGCACATTTTCTTGGTGTGCCCTGGGTCCCTGCCAATCAGGTTCCCAGGGCCTGTGTTCTTTCCCCAAAACTAACCCAATTGGCATCTCTGGCCACAGGTCAGCCCCTGGTAAATGGTACCACAGGTACCCAGGGCACTGTGACCAGGGAAGACCTCTAAGGGCTGCAACACTTATTGTGCCACCCTGGAGGCCATGTACCTTCACACACACACACACTGCCTTTGCAAGCTGCGTGTTTTGGTGCAGAACAAAGTGAAGAGTCGACATGGCCCTGTGTGCCATGACTACAACCCACTGCCCTGGCATAGATCAGTCACCCCGGTAGCGGGGTGCCCTATGCCAGTGGTGAGGGTACAGGTGCATGAGCCCTGTACCCCTACAGTGTCTAAGTCCATTCTTAGACATTGTAAGTGCAGTGCTGCCATTAAGAGTATATGGTGCTGAAAGCTTGTCATTACGAACTCCACAGCACCATAATGGCTACACTGAAAACTGAGAAGTTTGGTATCAAACTTCTCAGCACATTAAACCCACACTGATGCCAGTGTGGGATTTAATGAAAAATGCACACAGAGGGCATCTCAGAGATGCCCCCTGAAAACTAACCCACCTCTAGTGTCCCGACTGAGTGGCTGCTTAGGCTGCCATCAACAGACATGTTTCTGGACCCCTGGGTCGAGAGCCTGCTGCTCTCGGGGGCCTGAAACAATGCACATCCTGGGACGAGGTGCCAAGTCTCCTCCTCCAGGATGGGCAGGGTTCACGTAGGGGAAGCTTCAAAGGCATGCCGCCTTTGTGAGCTTCCCCAGACCACTTGCTGCTTTCAGCAACTGGTCCCCACTGGTTCTGCCCCTACTTTGGGCGGGAGAACCGGCGGGAAAAACAAGTGAGAGCGAGAGAGAGAGGTGTGCCCACCTCTGCCAACTCCACCCCTCAGGTGGGGGAGGCTAGGTGAAGCACAACTCCGAGTCCCTGCCATCTTGAGGATGGGGGGACCCAACCAACCAGGGACAGGCTCGTGCCCCCCTCCCACTGGAGGGTGGCACAATAGGGGGTGTACCCACCCCAGGGAAGGGACCCATTGGTCTCTGCCCTCTACCTACCTGTAACGCCCCTAAATCTAGTATTTAGGGGGCACCCTGAACCTTGCTTCCTCAGATCCAGAAACAAGAAGAAAAGAAGGACTGAACAGCCGTGCAGCCAGCTAACAAGAGGAAGACGCCCACTGACTTGGCCCCAGCTCTACAGGCCTGCCTCCCCTCGAACCTGCTCCTGCGAAATCCTGGTGTGTCCTGCAGCCAGCAACCTCAAAAACCCCGGAGGACATGCCTGCCTTCACTTCCAAAGACTGCTTCTCCCGTGAACACCGGATTTGTTCAACTGCAACCTCTGGCAGCAGCCGGAGACCGCGAATCCAGCCCACTCTGCACCCACCGAACCCGGCCCGAGCTAGAGTGGAAAAACGCCACGAGGTGGTCACCCCGGCGATCCTGACCCGAGATCCGGCGACCCCTGACCTGCCTCCAGCCGACGCCTGCAGCCTAAATCCAGAAGGCCCCCCTGACCGCGACCCGGAGCTGGTAAGAAGATCCGACCCCAAAAGGCACCCCTGCACCAGACGCCCCACGGCCTTGTGTGCCCAAACCGATGGTGCCTAACCAACCCTTAACTTCCCAACTTACCTCTCGAAGTGGTGGTCGCACCCAGAAGTCCTTAGTCTCCCTGCCTGCAGTGCTTCTTCAAACCGGAGGTTCACTATTGAAAACAACAGGGCGCCCAACGTCGAAACAGCACTCTGCACCCGGCCGCCTCAGTGCCGCTGAGGGTGCACCTTTTGTGCTACTTTGTTTCCCCATTTCCCCTGACCTTAACCCTAGGAGCTTTGCTCCCACAACCCAGTGGCCTGCTTGGCAGCAGCCACCAACCGGAGGCCCCCTATCCCCATTGGATAACATTGGGCCTCAACACTCTGCACCCGGCCGCCCTAGTGCTGCTGAGGGTGCAACAAGAGTGCATCACTGACCCTGGGGGACCCCGGAGTCTAACCCCAGAACCTTAACTCCCACAGTCGATAACTTACCTGTGAACCGATAACCTGTTATTCCTCCATAGGATAACATTGACAATTTTCTTCCAAAAAGTTTCTAAGTGTGGAGTTTTGAAATCTAAAGATATTCTTTAAAAATCGCACAAATAACCAAAACGTATTTACTTACCTGTTTGCAGGAAATGTCCCAGTGGTGAATCCAGGTATCCAGCACTGAGTTAGAAAAGTAACGTAAAAAGTAACTTACCTGTAATTTACTGAAAAAGCCTATTCATTTCAATGTACTGTATTTGCTAAGTGTTGCAACCCACTGCATCCCCTGTAAATCAAACAAAGTACAATTTCTATTGCATTTTCAAACTGTTCTATATTCAGCAACTTATTACTGAAAAGTATTTAATGCTTACCTGTACCAGGCTTGCTTGGTTCTAAAAATAAACCAACAGTATATATTTTTATACAAAAGCAATTGGCCTAGAGTTCAGTTCTTGAGTGTGTGAATTCATTTGCTGACTGAGTGTGTACATCAAATGCTTAACACTGTCCTCTGATACTGCCTTACTGCTCGACCACTCTACCACAAATAGAGAGTTAGGTTCTATCTAACTTTAAACTCAGCCTACCTCTGGGGTCACCTGGACTCTATACACACTATACCTCATTTTGGTGTAGTATATATAGAGCCAGTTTCCTACATTGGTGGATCAGCGGTGGGATATACAACTTGCATTTGTTGGACTACTTGGTTACCACCTGATCACACGACAGAACTCTTAAATTGCCTTTAGAATTCTGATTTTTTCAAATTGGCATTTTTTTTACCAAACTATTAAAAGTCTTGTTAGGGCCTTGCTTAAGTCCCTTTAGAATTTTAGAAAATAAAAAGTCACTGTAGTCAAGGGTAGAGGGGTTAGAACTTTTTTTTGTTAGAATGTCTCAAAAACAGAACCCAGCTATTAGTGAAGATAATAATGACATACAGGACATGGTTGAGGAGTTGACCTCACCCCTTACCTTCACTTGTCTTTCAAGGAAGTAAGGTCCTTATGTAAAATTAAAAATATACCAATGGGCCCTCATCCAACCAAACAAAAGCTCCAGGAGCTATTGGCTGAGTATTCAAAGGCCCACCCCTCTGAAAATGGGATGGAGAAAGGTGCCCACCTCCACCACTTCCTAGGGAAGAAAGGAACCCTGTTCCCTTACTTCCAAGAATCAACCTCTGGGGACCTAGAGGCCACACAGGTGGCTCAGGCTCTGGTGAGGACAGCCTCAATGAGGAGGACAGCCTTCTAGCAAGGCTGACCAAAAGACTGGACCTAGAGACCAGACTCCTGGCTCTAGAGAAAGAAAGAAAGGAGATGGGTTTAGCACCCATCAATGGTGGCAGCAATCAAAATAATAAGGATGAAGAGCAATCTTATAATCCTAAAATCCCCAAAGGGATTGTCCCTAAATATGAGGAGGGTGATGATATCACCAAGTGGTTCACAGCCTTTGAAAGGGCTTGTGAAGCCAGAAGGGTGAAGACGACTTTCTGGGGGGCACTCCTTTGGGAACTGTTCTCTGGTAACTGCAGAGACAGACTCCTGACCCTTTCTGGGGCAGATGCTGGGTCCTATGACCTCATGAAGAGAACTCTGATTGAGGGATTTGGCCTCACAACTGAGGAGTACAGAATTAGATTCAGGGGGGCTCCCAAAACCCAAAACCAATCCTGGATTGATTTTGTAGACTACTCATTAAAAACACTAGAGGGCTGGTTAACTGGAAACAATGTGCATGACTTTAATGGAATTTACAACCTGTTTATGAAGGAACACATTAAGTAATTGCATTGATGAAAAGTTGCATCAGTACCTGGTAGACCTAGGTCCACTTTCTCCCCAAGAATTGGGAAAGAAGGCAGACCACTGGGTCAAAACAAGGGTCACTAGGACGTCCACTGGGGGTGACCAAAAGAAAGGGGTTACAAAGCCTCCCCAGAAGAAAGACAGTGAACCCCTTAAAGATAAATGTAAGGAGTCCCAGGTAGCCCCCAAAAAACTGTCCAGGAGGGTGGGCCCAAAGACACCTCACAAACTAAAGAACAAGTTACTTACCTTCAGTAACGATATATCTGTAAGAAGCATTAGTAGTGATAGATTCCTTACCTTAGAATTACCCCCAGGCGTCAGACTGGATCCAGAAAGTTTTCATCAGCAGTACCCCTGCGCGTCGGAAGGTGGCGTCGTGCGGCTCCGCGTCAGTCATTGGCGTCGTGGTCGCCGAGATGACGTCGCGGCAGCTACTTAGACGCCGCCCTTGTGCGCTGACGTCAGTTCTGTACACGACTTTCCGCGCCAGGAACGCAGAGCCATGCAAGATACTCACCACTGGTGCCTTGAAACTAGGGCCCTGAAAGTGATGACGTTAACCCTAGAAATCAGTTCGCAGAACGGGGAGGATGGGTGGGGCGGTAAGGAATCTATCACTACTAATGTTTCTTACAGATATATCGTTACCGAAGGCAAGTAACTTGTTCATCTGAAAGAAACACGTAGTGATAGATTCCTTACCTTAGAATAGATACCCCAGCAATACCAACCCCGGTGGTGGGTCTGCGAACCAAGATCACACCAGAAAGTCTGGGAGAACAGAATGGCCAAAGAAGCCGTCTCTCCGGACTTGGCTGTCCAGGCAGTAATGCTTAGTAAAAGTGTGCATCGAGGCCCACGTAGCTGCCTGACAGATGTCTTGTAAGGGGACACCACGTCCCAATGCCGTAGTGGCCGCCGTCGCCCTGGTGGAATGGGCGCGCAGCCCCAACGGAGGCTCCTTTTTAGCCAGAGAATAGCATGCTTTTATACACAAGACGACCCATCGGGAGATAGTCCGCTTGTGTACGGCCCGACCTTTCTTGGCGCCAACGTAGCCAACAAAGAGTTGGTCATCCACCCGGAACTGTTGTGTGCGGTTCAGGTAGAATGAGAGCGCACGTTTTGGGTCCAGACGGTGGAGCCTCTCCCTCTCTGGAAGGATGCGGAGGCGGAAAGAAGGTGGGCAAAGTGATGGTTTGCCCGATGTGAAAAGCAGTTACATCTTTTGGCAGAAAGGATGGACGGGTTCTGAGCACAACCTTGTCCGGATGGACAGACAGAAAAGGAGGTTTACAAGAAAGAGCCTGGAGCTCACTCACTCTCCTAGCGGAGCTGATGGCAACCAGGAAAGCAGTCTTTAGAGTTAAGAGACGTAGAGGACAGTTGTGAAGAGGCTCAAAGGGAGCGCACATTAAGTAAGTGAGAACCAGATTCAAGTCCCACTGTGGCATCACAAAAGGAATAGGAGGGAAAAGGTGAGTAATGCCTTTGAGGAATCTATTTACAACAGGGGACTTGAAAAGAGAGGGCTGATCAGGGAGCCTGAGGAAGGCTGAGATAGCAGAAAGGTAGCCCTTGATAGTGCCCAGAGCAGAGCCCTGCTGGGCCAAAGAAAGGAGGAACAGTAGGACTTCAGAAAGAGGGGCAGAAAGGGGATCCACAGCCTTTGCTGTGCACCATGCCACAAATTTGTTCCACCTGCAGGCGTATACCAACTTAGTGGAGGGACGCCTGGCTGCCAGAATGACATTACAAACCTCAGGAGGCAAGTCAAAAGGAATCAACTGCCGCCGCTCAATCTCCACGCAAGGAGGTGGAGACTGGACAGGTTCGGGTGGAGGACCGTCCCCTGCTGCTGCGACAGAAGATCCTCCCGAAGAGGCAGTCTGATCGGGGGATCGATGCTCATACTGAGTAGCTCGGGATACCAAACTCTTCAAGCCCAGTCTGGAGCCACAAGAATGACTTGGGCCCGGTCGCGTCGAATCTTCTTCAGCACTCTGGGCAGAAGTGGTATAGGCGGAAAGGCGTACAACAGACCGCAGCTCCACTCGCGACGAAAAGCGTCGCCGAGCGAGTGCCGCCTTGGAAATTCCAACGCGCAGAACTGATGACATTGCGCGTTCTCTTCGGTGGCGAATAGATCTAACCAAGGCTCTCCCCACTGCAGAAAGAGACCTTGCGCCACGTCCAAGTTCAGACGCCATTCGTGATCCATCAAGCACCGGCAGCTGAGTTCGTCAGCCCTGGCGTTCAGAGAACCTGCCAGGTGTTGAACCACCAAGGTAATGCCTTGATGTTCCAGCCATGTCCAGAGGCGCAGAGCCTCCTGACATAGGGTCCACATCCCCACCCCGCCCTGTTTGTTGCAATACCACATGGCGGTGGTGTTGTCCGTGAACACCTGCACTACACTTACCCAGACAGAGGGAAGGAATGCCTTCAGTGCAAGTCGGATCGCCCGAAGCTCCAAAAGATTGATATGGAGCCGGGACTCCGCCGGAGACCAGAGGCCTCTGATCTCCGCCTCTCCCATGTGGCCGCCCCATCCCAGGAGGGACGCATCCGTCACCACGGTGTGCTCCGGTTGGGGAAGGGAGAGGGATCTGCCTTTGATACAATGCCGGTTTGTGAGCCACCACTGCAACTGTCTTGCAGTGCCCGCCGAGATCTGGACGGACTCGGACAGGTCCCCCCTGATGCTGCGCCCACTGGAACTTCAGGTCCCACTGCCACCTGGCATGATCGACCAGCAGGATGCAGGAGGCGATGAGGCCCAGCAGCCTCAGGGTCATCCTGACCGAAACCCAGGATAGAGGCTGAAAGATCGGAATCATAGCCTGAATATCCTGGACTCGTCGTTCGGGAGGATAGACCCAAAAAAGCATCGTGTCCAGAACCGCTCCGATGAAGAGGAGCTTCTGAGAGGTAATCAGGTGCGACTTCGGCACGTTGATGGAGAACCCCAGCGAATGCAGGAGGTCGGCCGTAGTCTGGAGGTGGGAGACAGCCTGGGGCGAGCCCGCCTTCAACAGCCAGTCGTCGAGATAGGGGAAGACTGGAACCCCTGATCTGCGCAGGTGAGCTGCGACCACCGCCATCACCTTCGTGAACACCCAAGGGGCGCTGGTAAGGCCAAAGGGGAGCACGGTAAACTAAAAGTGCTCGTGGCCTACCGTAAACCGCAGGTAACGCCGGCAGGACGGGGATGTGCAAATATGCGTCCTGCAAGTCCAACGCTACCATCCAGTCTCCAGGGCAGACAAGACCTGAGCCAGAGTCAACATCTTGAACTTCTCCTTCCGGAGGAAGCGGTTGACGTCCCTGAGGTCCAAGACAGTAAGCAGGCCCATGTCCTTCTTGGGCACCAGAAAGTAGTGGGAATAACAACCACGTCCTACTTCTGGCGCAGGAACGCGCTCGATGGCCCCCTTGGCCAAGAGGGCCGCGACTTCCTGTTGGAGAAGTGCCAAGTGGTCCCCCGACATGCGGTGGTACTGAGGGGGCATGGCTGGAGGGGTAGTCTCGAAGGGGAGGGAGTAGCCCCTTCGGACTATTTGTAAAACACACCTGTCTGAAGTGATGGTGCGCTAGTGGGGGAGGTGATGGCGAATCCTGCCTCCCACTGGCGTTTGATGGGCCTGAAAGACCAGACTAGGAAGGTTTGGAGGCAGTTGTGGCCGGGGTGGAGGTGGACTGACCCCCTGACCCGCCTCGGCGGGTCCCACGTCCGCGCTGAGACTGTTGCTGCGCGGGCCTGTGGCTCTGTAGCGAATGTGATGGGGCGCCCCTTCCGTGGCCACGAAAGGAGCGAAAGGCAGAAGGTGGAGGAGGGCGAGAGGCCGAAAGGCCCAAGGACTTGGCCGTAGCCCTCGAGTCCTTAAAACGCTCCAGCGCACTATCCGCCTTGTTGCCAAAAAGGCGAATGCCATCAAAGGGAATGTCCATGAGTGTGTTCTGGACATCCCCAGAGAAGCCAGTAGTCCTCAGCCAGGCGTGGCGACGGACCGCCACTGTCGTGGAAAGCGCTCTGCCCAGCGAGTCGGCGGTGTCAAGGCCACATCGGATAGTGAACTTGGCTGCATCTCTCCCTTCAGCAATTGCCTGAGAGAGCACTGTCCGGGCCTCCTCCGGACACTGAGGCAGCACCTGCGCCACCGTATCCCACAGAGAGTGGGAATAACGGCCCAAGAGGCATGCAGTGTTCACAGCCCGCAGCCCTGAACTGGCGGAAGAAAAGATCTTCTTCCCAAACTGTTCCAGTCTCTTGGATTCCCTATCCGGGGGTGCGGTCGGGAATGTGCTTTGGGCCATGGAGGCTAGGACAACCAAGCTCTCAGGGGTGGGGTGTTGGGAGAGGAAAAGGGGGTCGCCCGGGGCCGGGCGATGGCGTCTGGCCACGTTCCTATCCACAGGAGCACTTGTGTTGGGCCTGGACCAGGTGCCCAAAAGAACGTCAGAAAGTGCATCGTTGAAGGGCAGCAGTGGCTCCGCAGAGGTAGCCGCCGGCTGAAGCACTTCTGTCAGGAGGTTAGTCCTGACGGCCACTGTAGGGAGTTGGAGGTGTAGAGCCTCGGCCGCCCTACGCAACACCACTGCGTAACTAGCACCCTCCTCCGTAGCCACGGTAGGAAGAGTTAGCATGCCAAGGTCAGGAGAGGTGTCAAGACCACTGGCATCCCCCAGCTCCTCTGCCCAGTCCGTGTCATACTCGCACTGCGCTGCGAGACGGTCCTCAGACCCCACCCAGTCCTCCCCTTCCTCCGATGGCTGTGGTACAGGCCAAAAATACAGAGGCTGGACATAGGGAAAGAAGGGTCCCATCAGCGTCGGAATCTGCGTCGAGCGACGCCGTTCCCGCTCCGTGTCCACATCGGGGCTGAAACCGGGGACGACGTTGTCCGGTGCCACGGGCGATGTCGGAAATGGTGCCGGTGGGGTCGGTGGAGGTGTTACAAGGTCAACCGGCGTCGACCGGGATCCAGGCCTGGATCCATGGGGGCCCTGCGGCACCGACGGCGATGTCGGGGCCGGAGCCGCCAACAGTGAAGGACGAGGGCCCCCAGTCGGGCCCGCGGGGCCCGAAAGGGCGCCGGCGGGGTCCGACGGCCCGAAGAGGCGGGCCATGGCTGACAAAGTCCTGCAGCTGGGCTGGAGTCGCCCCCGGGAAGGGCGGGTAGGCCGGGGGCGACTGCGTAGGCTCCGCCGGAGCCGCGGGGGTGGCACCACCCACACCCTCAGCCACGACGGGAAGTTGGAGAGCGATGGCGCTTCTTCGACTTCTTGTGCTTCGCCTTACCTGACCCAGAGTGCGAAGACTTCGACGATGAATGATGGTGATGGCTCCGCGACCGGTCCCTCGACCTCCCACGGGACCGGGACCTCGAGCGGCGCGGAGCCGACTGCCGGACTTCCAGCAACTTTCGGGACCGCTCCCACAAAGTCTTCGGGCGCCATGGCCCGGCAGTCGGAGCACGACTTGGGGTCGTGGTCGCACCCCAGGCAGTAGAGACACACGCGGTGCGAGTCAGTCACCGACATCATATGATGACAGTCCCCGCACGACTTGAAACCGGGCATCCCTACGGCACCTTAGGAGTCGAACGACTCGAAAAAACAGAGACGAAAGCCTCAAAAACTCAGTCAAAAAATGTATTTATTTATTTATTTTATTTATTTAGAAGTTTTATATAGCGCTGGCCAGACCAGAGGGTATCGGAGCGCTTTACATCAGTTGTATTGCGGAAAATAACAATATATTCATAGCAAGTATGGGTCGCAGCGTAGCCATGAGGCGCTGAGGTCTTTGAAAGTCTTAGAGGAGGAAAGTTACTGTCCTGAGTAGAGCTCCACTTTTGGGGAGGTGTGACACGAACGGAGTCAGGGGCGCGGCGGGGGTAGAAGTCATTGAGGACACAGAGTCGAAGCGTAGCGAGGAGTCTGCTTCAGCGTTCCGGCTGTACCTATCGGTTCACTAGGGAGCGGTCGAGGAACAAGACTTTGAGCTGATTTTTGAATTTTGCAAAAGATGGAATAGTTCTGATGTGAGGAGGAATAGAGTTCCAGACTTTGGGCGCGTTCCCAGCGAAGGACCGGGACGCGGTTTTTTGTTTGCGTGTTTTCAGCGGGATGAGAAGCAGAGTGTCCGAACTTCTGAGGTTCCTGGTCTGACCGGCTTTTTGGAGTTTGGAAGCCAGATATTCCGGTTTGCCGGTGTGCAAGGCTTTGTGTGTGAGGCAGGCTGTTTTGAAGTTCACCCGCATTTCAACTGGGAGCCACTTTAGTTCTCTGAGTGCGGGTGAGATGTGATCAAATTTCTTGATTCTGGAGACCATTCTGGCTGCCGCATTGAGAGTTGTTTTGAGGGGAGCAAGATGAGATTTTGCTATGCCTGAGAGGACTGCATTTCCGTAGTCTAGTCTTGACAACACCAATGCTTGGGTGGCGAGATCCTTGGGCGGGATGAAAGGTTTTATTTTGTTCAGTAACTTCAGGTTAAGGAAGGCGCTCTTAGCTGAGTTCTTAATGTGTTTGTTCATGTCCAGTTTGGGGTCTAGCGTGATACCTAGTGATTTCACAGAATCGGCCAGGATGAGGCTCCCGTTGAGCGCATCGATAGCTTTTAGCCATTCCGCAATTTGGGGGTTCTCTTCTTTGTTCGAGATGAGGAGAAATTCCGTTTTGTCTTGATTCAGTTTGAGGTGATTACTTGACAGCCAGTGTTGGAATTCTCTTAATGTGTCGTTAAGTCTTTGATGGAGGAGGTTTCCAAGTAGATCGGAGTATCGTCTGCATACAGATGGAAGGGAATGTTGGCTTTTTTGAGTAGGGTGGTGAGGGGTTCCATGTAAATGTTGAAAAGTTGCGGGGAGAGCACTGAGCCCTGGGGTACTCCCCTGCTGACTGGGAGTAGGTCGGACGTACAGTTTTTGATTTTGATTCTTTGGGTGCGGTTGTGTAGGAAGGAGGAGAACCAGTGAAGGACCACCTCGTCAAGTCCGGCCCTTTCTTGGAGGGCCTTGATGAGAAGATTGTGATCGACCGTGTCGAATGCTGCCGATAGGTCTAGGAGACTGAGGAGACAGCAATGGTCCGAATCAAGTGATTTGAGGATATCGTCAATGATGTTGAGGATCGCGGTTTCCGTGCTGCAGCCTTTTCTGAAGCCGGACTGGTGTGAGTCTAGGAGTTTGATGCTATCCATGTGTTGGGTTAGTTGTTGAAGTATGCATTTTTCCAGGATTTTGGAAAGAAGAGGTAGGTTGGAGAATGGTCTAAAGTTATTCAGGTCCTTTATGTCAAGGCCCGGTTTTTTCAGTAGTGGTGTGACTTGTCCAACTTTAAGGCAGTCAGGAACGATTCCGCTTTTCAAGGAGCTGTTTATGATCTTGCACCAGAGCGGTGCTAGGGAGAGTTTCAACCTTTTGGTCAGTTGGGGGGGGTAAAGGATCTAGGACGTGAGATGAGGGATTGGAGGTGGAGATCAATTTGACTATCTCGGATTCCTGAATGGGGCGGAAGAGTGACTAGGGTTTGGTGGGGGGTTTGGGTGCAATGTCATACGCCCCAGAGGTGCTACTATTGGTAGGGGGGGTGTTGTTGGTGACCAGTGAGAGTTCGATCTTGTCATTAAAGAAATTGGCGAAGTTGTCGCACAGTTCTTTGGAAGCTAGCATTGAGGACGTAACGAGCTTGGAGGTTTGTTGCTTGATGATGTTAAAGAGCTCCTTGGGTCTGTTTTTAGCGCGGTCTAGTGCCGTGCGGAAGAACGTGGTTTTTTTGTTCTTGATGTGATTGTTGTACTTCCTGCGAACTGTTCTGAGTTGTTCGCGTAGGAGAACGGTAGGATTGTTCCTCCAGCGTCTTTCTGTGGCTCTTAGTTGTCTCCTTTCAGCATTGATGTCAGAGTTAAACCATGATCTGGAAGGAGTGACCCTGCTTTTTTTTTAGTTTCAAGGGGCTAGTTGATCGAGCATGTCCACCATGTTTGAGTTGTAGAGCGAGGTGAGTTCAGTTGTGGTGAGGAGCTCATTAGCACTGGGGAGGAGCGAGCTTATCCTTTCTTCTAGGACGACAAGGGGAATCTGGGTTAGGTTTCTAGCCCATTTGGGGGGGGGGTCTTGTACGGGTGGCTGAGATTTAACTCTTAGGTTGATGTGGAATAAGATGATGTGGTGGTCCGACCAGTCCACAGGTAGGATGTGGTCGATCGTAACTGCGTCTCGTTGAGCAATAATGGCATCTAAGGTTGCTCCTTTATTATGTGTTTCCTCTGAGCAGTGTTGGGATAGGTTGTTATCACGTAGAAGATTGTTAAGGGTTTGAATTAGCGAGTTCTCTTCATTCCAGCGTAGGTTTAGGTCACCAAGAATTACGTTGCTAGAGTCTCCGAGTGAGCAGTGGGCTATCAAGTCGGAGAAGTGTTCCCCGAAAGCGGCATTGTTGCCTGGGGGGTGCTAGAGAAGATGGCAGATTATTGGTCTATTGCCTTTTGTCTTGATGTTGGTGGTCAGACATTCAAAGGTGCTGTACTTGAAGGTGTCTATTTCCACAATGGCAATGTTGTCCTTGTGTATGATAGCTACACCTCCACCTCGTTGATCTTTTCTGTCTTTATTGATGATGGTAAAGCCAGAAAAGATCAACGAAAAATGACTGGGGGTACCGCTCTCTCCGGATCTGCGCTTGCTGGCGCGGAAAAAGAACTGACGTCAGCGCGCGAGGGCGGCGTCTAAGTAGCTGCCGCGACGTCATCTCGTCGACCACGACGCCAACGACGGACGCAGAGCTGCACGACGCCACCTTCCGACGCGCAGGGGTACTGCTGACGAAAACTTTCCGGATCCAGTCTGACGCCTGGGGGTAATGGTAAGGAATCTATCACTACGTGTTTCTTCCAGATACAGGGTACCAAGGTAAGAATTGGGATCCCAACAGAGTATGGTGTCATAACTGCCAAAAGGCAGGACACCACACCAAGGACCCTAGCGGTCCTAAAAACAAAGTCCTTGCACAGCTCCAGGGGTGACTAGGGTAGCTCCAGGGGTTGCCAGTGTAGCTTTAGAGGAGGGGGTCCTCAGATGAGGAAGCCCTCCTAGCCTTCAACTGGAAAATGGGCCCAAGAGGTAAGCTGGAAGTTCCAGAGGGGAGTAGGCACTTCCACCACCTACTGGTGAATGGAATCCCAGCCACTGCCCTGAGAGATACCTGTGCCAGTCACACTGTGGTGCATGACCGGTTGGTTCTCTCAAACCAGTATGTCCCAGGGGAAACAAGAAGAGTAAGGACTGTCCCAGGGGGGGTCACTGTTAGGCCTGTGGCTGTAGTGCCCCTAGAAGTAGCTGGTAAACAGAAACAGAAGTAAACCCGTTGACCCAGCTGAGACCGGGTAATTATTATAAAGTAGAACAACGTCTCAACTGGTATATCATGTAGGGGGGACTGTTTATAGAAAGTGCGTCAATCACATAGCATAGGGAAAAAAATGACGAGGGAGACCAAAAGGAGTGAAAGGGTTGTTATTTGCATATAGAAGCACTATAATATTACTAAATTGCAGTAACCATAACAACCAATTGTGCACTGAAAGTGTTGCAGTGAGTAAACGGCGCAGTGACAAGTGATTAAGGAACAAGGTGAAGCGGCGGAAAAAATGAAACAATAACGTAGGTCAAACAAAAGTATTTACAATTACAGGTACAATTTCATTGTTTGTAAATGACCCCCTTTGGGTGCTGCGAATGACGTTGGAAAGTCGACGGCGTTTCGACCTAGTTAAATTAAGGTCATCATCAGGACGATGGTTACATAATTCTTGAAAAGTGCTCTGCTGGCACGGTCAATGAGGAGCAGAGAATCCAGGAGGGGAAGGGCAGGAGTCCGTATCTCAGGAACTACTGTAGAGGCGTCACAAAATGAGGGCAGCCTCAAGAATGGCTAGGTTGCAGTATAGGGCATCAAATCCACATCAATTGGAAACAGCAAGTGCAAGGCTGGGCTGCGGGCTTAGGGATGAATCCAATGGTAATACGGGAACCGAAGTCCGGAGGAAGGGGTAAATACTTCTGCAATGTAACGTGTCCCGCGTATCCGGGTTTAATCCGGCGGGTGGACGAGTAAAGCGTCTCATGAAGAAGTAGCTGGGCCCCTTAGATGGAAAAAGGTGGTAGTCAGTAAGGATTAGTTACTTACCTGTAATCCTAGTTCTCATCCAGGGGTATACTCATCATAGTCATAATCTATGAATAATCCCCGCCCACGTGCGGGATCCCGGAGTATATAGAAATATATATATATATATATAAATATATATATACACATATGTGAAACATATAAATGCAGCCTAAAAAGTTTCCAACATGGCAGAACTGCCGAAATTACATAGGTTTGCATTGTAAAACAAATACTCTCCTAACCCATAAGGAAAAGAGTACATTCACAGCATAATTGTGATATACCAATGCTTTATTGCCACAAGGAAAAACTTGTAATTGCAGGCATTCGCCTGTAGGCTGCATTGCAGAGTAATAATGAAACAAGACAAAAGAAAAACTGGCACCTTGCCTTTAAGGCTTCCAAGGGTTAGGGTACCGTGCCTTTAAGGCCTGCCAGAGACCCTCTGCTCCCATCATGCACCACAGGTGACAGTTAGGTCAGTTCTTTTGACGGTGTATAATGTAGAGACACCTGAGTAGAGGATGCAATAACATAGAAGAACTCCAGTGATGCTCGTCCGGGGAGGAGGGAGGGTCGCTTATGACTATGATGAGTATACCCCTGGATGAGAACTAGGATTACAGGTAAGTAACTAATCCTTCTCATCCAGGGGATACTCATCAATAGTCATAATCTATGAATAGAGTAGCAAGCCCATACCCAGTACCTTGCGGACGAGCAACGGAGTATACAGAACATTACATTCAAATTGCAATCATGCAAACAAATTCCTCAAAGAGGCCTGCCCCACCTGGGCATCGGCCTGTGCATCAGAATCTAGACAGTAATGACGTGTGAAGGTATGAACCGACCGCCATGTGGCTGCCTTACAGATTTCAGACATTGGCACATTGCGAAGGAGAGCTGTGGTAGAGGCTTTCCCTCTGGTAGAGTGCGCTTTAGGTCTGCCTGGTAAGGTCTTGTTAGCTAACTGGTAGGATAAAGCTATACAAGAGACAATCCATCGAGAGATGGATCTTTTAGATGCAGCTAGACCGGTGTTAGTAGAACCGTAGTTAATAAAAAGCCGGTCAGACTTCCTAAGTGTGTGAGTTTTATCAAGGTAAAACTTCAGCACTCTCCGGAGATCTAAAGAGTGTAATGATCTCTCGGGGGAGTTGAAGGTTTAGGAAAGAAAGTGGGCAGCGTAATAACCTGATTGATGTGAAAATCCGAGACCACCTTCGGGAGGAAGCTCGGATGTGTACGTAGCACCACCCTATTGGCATGAAAAACAGTATAAGGTGCCTTACAGCACAGGGCCTGAATCTCACTCACCCTGCGTGCAGAAGTGATGGCTACCAAAAAGCAGCCTTCCAGGTCAAATGCTGCAAAGATGCCTTATGAATAGGCTCGAAAGGAGCACCCATAAGTTTCGTAAGCACAATGTTAAGTTCCCAGGGAGGAGAGGGAGATCTCACTGGGGGTAAACCTTCCTGAGACCCTCTAGAAAATCCTTTACCACTGGCATCTGAAAGAATGAACCCTGGGTCGGGGACTTCCTGTAAGCTGTTATAGCAGCTAGGTGAACCCTGATGGAGGGATATTGTAGGCCTGACTTTGCCAAGTATAACAAGTAGGGAAGAATCACTTGCTCCTGACCTTTAGTCGGATCAAACTGGTTGTCCTTGCACCACAGGTAGAATCTCTTCCACTTGAAAGCATAAGATTTCCTAGTGGAGGGTCTCTTTGCTTCCTTGAGAATAGACATACAATCAGCAGGAAGGTCTAAATGTCCATACTGTATGACTTCAGGAGCCATGCAGTCAAACGCAGAGACGAGAGGTTGGGATAAAATACTCTCCCCTCGTTCTTGGTCAACAGGTCCGGTTGACAGGGAAGCCTCCGGTGTGGGACTTCGGACAGCTGCAGGAGATCCGGATACCACCACTGGCGCGGCCACTCTGGTGCTATCAGGATCATTCTGGCATTGGTCCTGTAAAACTTCTGTATGACCGCAGGGATCAGAGGGAGAGGTGGAAAAGCGTACAGCAATGTCTGCGACCATCCTATCAAAAGTGCATTCCCCCGTGATCCTTGTTGTGGGAATCTGGACGCGAAGACGGGGCATTTTGTATTTGCCGCGTCTGCGAACAGGTCGATGTCTGGCACTCCCCATTGCCGAAAAATGTCCTGAGCGACTTCTTCGTTTAACACCCAGTCGTGTGCTTCTACGAAGTCTCTGCTGAGAACATCTGCCTGCACGTTCAAGGTTCCTGGAAGGTGAACGGCTACGATCGTGAGACTCCTCGCCAGAAGCCACTTCCATATGGTCTGTGACTCCAGAGACAGGACCCGTGACCTGGTGCCTCCCTGCTTGTTCAGATAGTACATTGTTGTTGTGTTGTCTGTCTGAATCTGAATGGAGCTGGACTGTAGGGACGGGTACAGCGACTTGAGAGCCAGATGGACTGCCCTTAGCTCCAAAAAGTTGATGTGATAACTTTTCTCTGTCTCGGACCAGAGACCTTGTACCTGAAGCTGGCCCATGTGCGCTCCCCAACCCTGCAGTGAGGCATCTGTAACTACAGTCTGTGTCGGAGGTACTTGGTGAAAGGGGACCCCTTGCAGAAGGTGAGAACGTTTCATCCACCATTTGATGGAGTCCCTGGCCGCCTGAGGAAGAGAGACACGATCTTCCCAACGGCCTGAGTGCTGAGTCCATTGATCTTCGAGGGACTGCTGTAGAGGCCGCATGTAAAGCCTGGCATTTGGCACAATGAAGATGCATGAGGCCATCGATCCCAGCAGTGATGACACCTGCCTTGCTGTAGGATGTATAGTGCTGAGAAGTGCGCGGCACTTGATCAACATTGAGGACAACCTCTCCTCCGAAGGACACACGCTTGCCGTTGCGGTGTCTAGGGATGCGCCCAGATAATGTATTTTCTGCGTGGGGTTGAGAACTGACTTCTTGTAGTTGACTTGCAACCCCAGTGAGTGAAGCAGGTTAGTAAGTGAGATGGCTCTGGATGGCTCTGGAGTAGAGAAGGTGTTGAACTCTTCAGGAGCCAGTCGTCTAGGTAGGGGTAGACGAAGATTTTCCTCTTGCGGAGGAAAGCGGCTACCACCGCCATGCACTTGGAGAACGTCCGGGGAGCGGATTTGAGACCGAATGGAAGTACTCGGTACTGATAGTGCTGATGAGACACCTGGAACCTGAGGAACTTGCGATGTTTCACTGAAACAGGAATGTGAAAGTAGGCGTCCTGCAGGTCGATGGCACACATCCAGTCTCCCAGATGAAGATGTGGGAAAATCTGGTGCAGGGCTAGCATCCGAAATCTTTCTTTTCTTATAAACCTGTTCAGCAGGCGCAGGTCGAGGATGGGCCTGTACTCTTTGGCTACTCCTCGTTTTTGGACCAGAAAGTACCGTGAGTATACCCCTTGATTTTGCTGGTGAGGTGGGACCTCTTCTATAGCCTTTTTGGAGAGGAGGGTACACACTTCGCCCTGTAACAATACATTGTGTTGAGGAAGGCACGTCAAATGAGGGGCAACTTGCGGAGGAGGGGTCTTGAACCTCAGCAAGTAGCCATGCTGTACAATATTTAGCACCCATCTGTCTTTTGTTATTGTTTCCCACTCTTCCAGGTGAAAACGATACTCCCTCCTACCGGAGTGGCAAACGGGTGCGGAGGAAGCAATGTCTCACTGTTTAGGAGGCTGCTTGGAGGAGGACTGCTGTTGCTTATTGTTCCCTCTGCCCCTGCCAGGACGCTTGTTCTGGTATTGGAACTTTTGTTGGTTTTGGGAGGACCATTGAGGGGTTTGAACCCTCTGTTGGAAGGGCCGCTTGTCGTTCTGACGGAAGCGTTTTCGAAACTCCTTCCGCTTCTCCAGTCCAACTGCTTTGACTGTGTCTAGCTCGGCCTTCATCTTTGTCATCTCCTCATCAGCATGAGAACCGAATAAGGAGGAGCCGTTGAAAGGAAGGTTTAGGATCTTCTTCTGGGCGTCCGGTTTTAGACCTGTGAGGCGCAACCACGCTGAGCGCCGTGAACAGATGCCCTGTGAGTAGCCGTGTGCGGCGAGATCTGAGGCGTCAGCCGCCGCGCTGATGATTTGATTGGCTACTAAGCCGCCCTCTTGCAAGATTTCATGAAAGTCTTGTCTATCTTCTTTGGGAAGCTTGTCGGTAAACCTAGACAGGGAGTCCCAAAGAGACCTATCATAGCGCCCAAGAAGGGCTGAAGCACTTGCAATCTTCATCGATGATGCCGAAGTATTGCACATCTTCCTGCCATAAGAGTCCATTTGTTTACTGTCCTTTTCTGGAGGAACAGAAGCGGATGAGGCTGCGGAGTGCGCTTTCCTGGCGGCTGCCACAATGATTGAATCCGCCGGAGGATCAGACCTAAGGAACAAGGGATCCTGGTCTGGAGCTTTGTATTTTTTTGCAATCCTCGACGGAACTGATCCCACTGTGGCTGGAGTAAGGAACGTGGTCATGGCTGGTTCTAAAAACCTGGCACCAGAGGTAGCAGCGGTCTGGGAGCTGTACGATGGTGCAATGTCTCGAAAATGACCGATGTAGGGATCACAGGAGTACATAAACTGATGTTTAGTTTATTAGCTCCTCTGCCCAGTACGTCAGAGAAAGTCCCAATGTCATCAATAGGAGACACCCTTGAAGGTGGTGTAGATGAGAAAGTTGGGGAGTAGTGCCGAATGGAGGACGAAGAACAGGTAGAAGATGCTCTGCGCCTCCTCTTATGTGGATGATCGTGCGAGCTGTGACGACCTCCTGACCGAGATCGGCGTGTAGAAGGCGACCTTGGTCTTCTGGAAGGCGACTTAGAAAGTCTCGTTGCGTAGTCGTCCGAGCCCGGACCTCTGCGGGCACCTGTTCCGACCCCGTGCAGCCAGCGAGGGGACAGGCCGCAAAGATTCTTTTCAGCAACTGTAGGAGATTTCTCTGGTGAAATCTGTACAATATTCAGCCCTGGAGATGAGTGCCTTGACGTCGAACGGGATGTCGACAAGGTCTGCGTCACCCTCGTCGTCGATCTGCGCTCTGATCTTGATCTCGACGTCGACCGCCCACGGCGATGGGGGACTTTGACGTCGACTGTCGGCGTCGACGGGGAGACTTCGACGTCGCCCTTGACGCTGCCGCCGATCTCCTCGACGGCGAATGATCAGTAACAGGTCTCGACGTCGACCGCCCACGTCGATGGGGGGCCCTGATGTAGCCTGACGGCGCCGATGGGGGATCTCGACGTCGACCTCCTCGATGTCATCGACCTCCTCGACGTCGAATGATGGGACCTCGACGATGCTCTCGACGTCGGTACGTCCCCTCGCGTCATCGCCTTCGACGGTGACTCTCTCAACGTCGACCCCCTTGAGGGTGGCGGAGAATGCCTCGACGTCGGTATGTCCCCTCGCGGCATGGTCTTCGCCGGCGAGTCTCTCAACGCCGATCCCCTCGAGGTTGGCGGAGTGTGCCTCGACGTCGACGGAAGCCTCGACGTCGACGGAGTTTTGGACAGTCTCTCAGTACCCACAGCCTTCGAGCCTGAAGTGCTGAGCGCCGACTTACTTGGCTTGTCCCTTGACGTTGAAGAATGTCTCGGCCTCTTCGACGGCGATCTCGACGTCGACGGCGAACATTCAGGCACCTGCTTCTTCCTGGACTCAGGAGAGGTGGAGCGATGCCGTTTTCGGTGTTTACTTGAAGAGGGAGCTCTATCTCTATCCCTCTCCAGTAGGGCATGAAGCTTGATGCGTTCTCTGTCGCGCTGGGTCCTCTTCGAAAACTTCTGGCAATGATAACACTGGTCAGGATTGTGTGACGATGGAAGGCACACAATACACACCGAGTGTGGATCTGACAGTGCCATCTTCTTGCCACAGGAAGGACATTTCCGAAATAAAGCAGGCATTCTGACTGGAAAGATTTTTGGAACAAAAAAATGCCAAAAGCCAGCCGAATATACCTCTAGGTATCAGAAAATGTCAAAAATTCCAAGATTTAATACAAAAAATTATCTTTCAGTCAAAAACTGAAGAGCAAAAACTCCAGGATCCTCACAGAAGGAGCCGGAAAAAAGAACTGACCTAACTGTCACCTGTGGTGCATGATGGGAGCAGAGGGTCTCTGGCAGGCCTTAAAGGCACGGTACCCTAACCCTTGGAAGCCTTAAAGGCAAGGTGCCAGTTTTTCTTTTTGTCTTGTTTCATTATTACTCTGCAATGCAGCCTACAGGCGAATGCCTGCAATTACAAGTTTTTCCTTGTGGCAATAAAGCATTGGTATATCACAATTATGCTGTGAATGTACTCTTTTCCTTATGGGTTAGGAGAGTATTTGTTTTACAATGCAAACCTATGTAATTTCGGCAGTTCTGCCATGTTGGAAACTTTTTAGGCTGCATTTATATGTTTCACATATGTGTATATATATATTTATATATATATATATATATTTCTATATACTCCGGGATCCCGCACGTGGGCGGGGATTATTCATAGATTATGACTATTGATGAGTATCCCCTGGATGAGAAAGACCTCCCCCTTGATTGTCTCCTGGGGAATGACCACCCAGAGGTTGGTCTAAGCCAAAGAGAGGTACTGGTCCAATGCCAGACCTCACCCAAGAAACCTGGGGGGCCTCAACCTGCAGTTAGTGCAGCTAAGCCCCAAAAGAAAAAGAAGAAACAGTGTAGGAAAGGTGGGCAACTGTTACCCACAGTTCCAGTGGGCCAGGGAGATTCGATCCCAGTACGGGAGAACTCCAAAAGTGGCACTGGTAAAGTCCCCCCTAGCCAACAAAAAGACCTGACTAGTCAGGCAACTGTCCAGCCTGAGTTGGTGGCTCCTCAGCTGGCAGAACAGAGGGCGGAGGAAGGGTGTTCACTACCAAGTGTAGTGACCCCTACACCCTAAAACAGCAGACAGGCAACTAGAACCCCAAGAAGCCTGTAAGGTAGCCCCTTCACTTACCAGTGAGGAGCTAAAGGTGTGGTTCTGGGCACTGACAGCTGCCAGTAGCCTCTGCTGGGTGTTAGCCTTTATGGCAGCACTGTCCTTGGCATGGTGGCCTAGCCCCCTGCCAAATAGCAAGTTAGGCCCCCTGACCCTATTGGTCATGGTGGGGTTGCTCAAGCTGTGGGTGACCTCTGTGGGTAAGCTGGGCTTTGCCCTGGCTAAGTTAGAATTTGCAGAGGTGGGCACCTCTGAACCCAAACTAAAAAGATGGGGTGAAGACACTAAAGAGCTAGGAAAGGAGCATTGGGAATTAGGTCCTGAAACTGTTGAGGTAGGCCAGCTCCCCAAAGGGACTGACCTGGACAGAAGGATGTAAGGCAGAGTAGGCCCTGCAACTTTCAAACCACTTCCTCTACTCTTCCTCGCCTGAAAGACTAGGAAGACTCTCCCAGCTTTGGCAGAGTCTCCTGGCCTTTGGGCTGGCTTGTGTAGGAAAGTGGGTTTCTGTTGCAGTAACCCCCCCCCCCCACTTTTTGCCAGACTACTGATGCACTTTTCCTTGGTGTGCCCTGGGTCCCTGCCAATCAGGTTGCCAGGGCCTGTGTTCTTTCCCCAAAACTAACCCAATTGGCATCTCTGGCCACAGGTCAGCCCCTGGTAAATGGTACCACAGGTACCCAGGGCACTGTGACCAGGGAAGACCTCAAAGGGCTGCAGCACTTATTGTGCCACCCTGGAGGCCCTGTACCTTTACACACACACACTGCCTTTGCAGGCTGCGTGTTTTGGTGCAGAACAAAGTGAAGAGTCGACATGGCACACATCCCTGTGTGCCATGCCTACAACCCACTGCCCTGGCATAGATCAGTCACCCCTCTAGCGGGGTGCCCTATGCCAGTGGTGAGGGTACAGATGCATGAGCCCTGTACCCCTACAGTGTCTAAGTCCATTCTTAGACATTGTAAGTGCAGTGCTGTCATTAAGGGTATATGGTGCTGGGAGCTTGTCATTACGAACTCCACAGCACCATAATGGCTACACTGAAAACTGAGAAGTTTGGTATCTAACTTCTCAGCACATTAAACCCACAATGATGCCAGTGTGGGATTTAATGAAAAATGCACACAGAGGGCATCTCAGAGATGCCCCCTGAATACTAACCCACCTCTAGTGTCGCGACTGAGTGGATGCTTAGGCTGCCATCAACAGACATGTTTCTGGACCCCTGGGTCGAGAGCCTGCTGCTCTCAGGGGCCTGAAACAATGCACATCCTGGGACGAGGTGCCAAGTCTCCTCCCCCAGGATGGGCAGGGTTCACAAAGGGGAAGCTTCAAAGGCAATGCCGCCTTTGTGAGCTTCCCCAGACCACTTGCTGCTTTCAGCAACTGGTCCCCACTGGTTCTGCTCCCACTTTGGGCGGGAGAACCGGCGGGAAAAACAAGTGGGGGAGAGAGGTGTGCCCACCCATGCCAACTCCACCCCTCAGGTGGGGAGGCGAGGTGAAGCACAACTCCGAGTCCCCGCCATCTTGAGGATGGGGGGACCCAACCAACCAGGGACAGGCTCGTGCCCCCCTCCCACTGGAGGGTGGCACAATAGGGGGTGTACCCACCCCAGGGAAGGGACCCATTGGTCCCTGCCCTCTACCTACCTGTAACGCCCCTAAATCTAGTATTTAGGGGTCACCCTGAACCTTGCTTCCTCAGATCCAGAAACGACAAGAAGGACCGAACAGCCGTGCAGCCAGCTAACAAGAGGAAGACGCCCACTGACTTGGCCCCAGGCCTACAGGCCTGTCTCCCCTCGAACCTGCTCCTGCGAAATCCCGGTGTGTCCTGCAGCCAGCAACGTCAAAAACCCTGGAGGACCTGCCTGCCTTCACTTCCAAAGACGGCTTCTCCTGTGAACACCGGATTTGTTCACCTGCAACCTCTGGCAGCAGCCGGAGACCGCGAATCCAGCCCACTCTGCACCCGCCGAACCCAGCCCGAGCGCGAAAACACCACGAGGTGGTCCCCCGGCGATCCTGACCCGAGATCCGGCGACCCCTGACCTGCCTCAAGTCTCCAGCCGACGCCTGCAGCCTAAATCCAGAAGGCCCCCCTGACCACGAACTGGAGCTGGTAAGAAGATCCGACCCCAAAAGGCACCCCTGCACCAGACGCCCCACAGCCTTGTGTGCCCAAACCGACGGTGCCTAGCCAACCCTCAACTTCCCAACTTACCTCTCGAAGTGGTGGTCGCACCCAGAAGTCCTTAGTCTCCCTGCCTGCAGTGCTTCTTCAAACCGGAGGTTCACCATTGAAAACAACAGGGCGCCCGACGTCGAAACAGCACTCTGCACCCGGCCGTCTCAGTGCCGCTGAGGGTGCACCTTTTGTGCTACTTTGTTTCCCCATTTGCCCGGACCTTAACCCTAGGAGCTTTGCTCCCACAACCCAGTGGCCTGCTTGCCAGCAGCCACCAACCGGAGGCCCCCTATCCCCCATTGGATAACATTGGGCCTCAACACTGCACCCGGCGGCCCTAGTGCCGCTGAGGGTGCAACACGAGTGCATCACTGACCCTGGGGGACCCCTGAGTCTAACCCCAGAACCTTAACTCCCACAGTCGATAACTTACCTGTGAACCGATAACCTGTTATTCCTCCATAGGATAACATTGACAATTTTCTTCCAAAAAGTTTCTAAGTGTGGAGTTTTGAAATCTAAAAATATTTTTTAAAAATCGCACAAATAACCAAAACGTATTTACTTACCTGTTTGCAGGAAATGTCCCAGTGCTGAATCCAGGTATCCAGCACGGAGTTAGAAAAGTAACGTAAAAAGTAACTTACCTGTAATTTACTGAAAAAGCCTATTCATTTCAATGTACTGTATTTGCTAAGTGTTGCAACCCACTGCATCCCCTGTAAATCAAACAAAGTACAATTTCTATTACATTTTCAAACTGTTCTATATTCAGCAACTTATTACTGAAAAGTATTTAATGCTTACCTGTACCAGGCTTGCTTGGTTCTAAAAATAAAACAGTATATATTTTTATACAAAAACAATTGGCCTTCAGTTCAGTTCTTGTGTGTGAATTCATTTGCTGACTGAGTGTGTACATCAAATGCTTAACACTGTCCTCTGATACTGCCTTACTGCTCGACCACTCTACCACAAATAGAGAGTAAGGTTCTATCTAACTTTAACCTCTGCCTACCTGTGGGGTCACCTGGACTCTATACACAGCCAGTTTCCTACACATGGGGTATGACATTTGTTGTTAGCCAGGAAGAATTGATGACTGTTGTCTTCATGCTAATGTGATGCTAATTTACACATTCTACCTCGCAGATTGCCTACTGGTTCTATATGGAAATATATATGCTTGTCAAATGTTTTATTTCATGTACAAATCTTTCAATAAACAAATCAAACAAAAAATGAGTAGAATATTTTTAGCTCCCTTTCACTATCTTGTGCACATCACTCAAAGCAAGCACTTACAACTCTATACACATGCAAACTCATTTGCCTTTTTAGTCAAGAAGTGTATTTTGGTAAAGCAAAAAAAGGCTACCAGGTCAGCTGTTAAAATAATTTTTTTCTAACCGGGTTCTATCCCCTTAATGAAATTAGAGGGCATACACAAAAATGCACACATCTACCAAAAAAAGACTGCAGTGAGGAACTTGGGCTAGAAATTTCCTGTTTATCAGAAAGTATACCTCCAAGTTTGCTTGACACTACAGTGAAGGCCAAAAGGTCAGGATAAAGAAGAAAGAAAGAAGACATTTCACATACAAAATATTATCTTTTAATCCTAAAGAAAATTCATGAGCACTATGCACAGAAGGCCAATAACGAAAATAAAGAAAAACGTAGACAAAGGCTCAACTGTCCATCCACTGATCGGATCATGAATACCTAGAAGAATACAAGAGAATTTAAATAAAAATATAGAAAAGCAAAGTCCACAACATAACACAATGTCAGCCCATAAGTGATGGGGTAAGTTTACAACAGAGCCCCACTTTGTTTTGTCATAGTAATGGGTGGTCCCTACAAGGGAGGTATATGCACTTCCGACTTCCAAACAAGACTATGGCTATAAACCTGGAATAGGCCAGAGAGCTCTATTCCACAGACAGTAGGTCACCCCTCACAACCCGATATCAATCAAATGCTAGTGAGTCTGCTGGAAGCATGAGCAGGTTTCCCCACATGTTTTACCAAATACCAGATTTTGGAACAGTAACCAAAAACTACCCTTTTAGTGCATTAAGCCATGACAATAAATGTATGAGCCCCACAGAGGACACTGGTAGACTTCAATTCAAAGGAGAGGAAATCTTTCCATAAGGAGTTTACGTCTGTTTGAGGAGTCTCTACAGCGTTACTTGCCACAAGCAAGTATATTCTTTGCACTTGATGTGGCCCTTCCATTGCTAGCTAGAAATTAACAGTTACTGATCCATTTCTAGGATTTTCTAACATGGACACCGTTCAGCAATTCATGTGCTGCAAGGAATCATCTGATGCCAAGGGACACTTCTGTGAACCTATGGACCATACAAATATTGGGGAAGCATCCATCTTTCCCGTGCACCCATATCTCACCTTTGCTGGGCAGAGGTACGCTGAGTGGATGGGTACTTCTATAAGTATACAGAACACATCCCTATGTTCTGCCTGCTTGGCATCACTGTAGTACGCCCACCTGCCAAGAGAATTCACAGGGAGTCCAGTTTAACTTTTTTTGCCTGCTTTTGAGAGGTGAAGAGAAATAAAATGATTGACGATATAACCAGGGTACAGTACCTCGCTCATAATACCACACTCCACAATATCTGGGAAACTAACATCCGACTATAAATGACAGCAGATTCCATCACTCGCAAACTACGAGTCCAAGTCTGTTTTATGTATAGAATATTTACAGAAAACTTGTACAGGAGGCAGATCAAACATTTGCTGGTTCACAGTACAGTCAAGGAAAGAGATGGAGAATTTCACTGGTCTGCCAGAGGTACTCCTGCCACAGAAAGGAAAGAGACAGGTTGCAAGAAACTGCACTAGATTTTCTGGCCCACTTCTCTTGAGTACTGACAGCACAAAGTCCGACCTTCCAGAGGGCAGCGCAATCTCAAAAGATGTCCTTTATCAACAAATGCTCGACATTGGCACTCATTACTTTGTAGGATGTTCAAAATATAGGGCAAAGAAGGCAATCCAGCTGAAATCCATGATTCTGTCCTCTCATGGCACAAATGGCAGTCTGACTGTTGCTATGATGTTCTTGTGTATTGCTACCACTCTTGACATAAAAACAGCTATTCAGCTGCTTCACAAGCGGTTGGTCTGTTTCTGCCACCCCAAGTCCAGAGGCATTGGTCCAGTTGACGTCTTCGCTGCTACCACTGCTAGGACAGTGCTCCATCTGGCATTGAGAATCTGGTAATAGCTATTGATGCTGGGCAGAAGCTCTTGGTGGCATGGACCTTCAATGTCTTACCTGCAAAGAGAGAGATGTGGAGTCAGCAGCAGGGTCAATCACTCGATCAGTACATATTGCAGGTGTGTCACTGCCACCACTGAGTACATCACAACGAAATGAACATACATCACTCACACCACTACCTGCATGGACACTAATCACATACAGCACGTGCAAAACGGGATGCAAACCAGCAGTATTTTACTGAACAAGTATCACTTACCAATGGTAACAGCACACAACAGGTACTGAGAAAGTAAATAGCTTTCACTTTTCTATAGTGTATGTAGGCACATGGCATAGCCAGCACAAAGAGCAACATAAAAGAGGACAAGTTCAACAAACATACAGGAACAAATGCACACAGGCCAAAAGTCACACAATCCTGTGAACCAGGAGACACTGGGTATTGCTGCTCAGTGGGCACACCGAGTGCTTCCTGGTACGGGGCAAAGGGACATGTGCGTTATTGAAGCATAAGGTGATGCATCCCAGGAGCAAAGGGTGATTTGCAAAATGGACACACAGCAGAAAGTAACACTAATGCAGTAGGTTATCCGCAAGCTTTAAGCGTGAACAGCTTTCAAAAGGAGTGCATTTGTGTTAGCACATTAGGATACATGGAATCTAACATTCAAAACCAGAAAATAAATACAGAATACAAAAACAATTTCGGAACCACAAAATACTGACAATATGCCACACACAACATTTTCAGGCTGTTTCTCTAAAACATTTGAGTGATTTGTTTAGAGAGGCAGAAGCATATTAGCCTATTTAAAATACCCTCTTTTGCAAGCAGGCATGTCCAACTAAAATGAATAATTCGCATGCAAAGCCGCAAGAGGCTCAATGTGTAATACCTTCAGCCAGTCCTGGGTTTTTGGCCAACAGTGTTTAGCATTCTGAGAGTTTTACTCTCATTTATACTGGACAAAGAAATGCAAGACCTTGAATGGAATATTCGGTGGCTGCAAAGCTAGAACTGGCAGAAGATGTTGTGTAGGACGCAACCACTTGCCAGATATGCATACCAAAAAAATTTGACCAAAACATTTGCTTTTTAAGAAGCTGAAAGCAAGACAATAATTTAATGTGTGCTTTATATTTTTAGAATTACACACTCTAAATCAGGCAACTTAAGTAATGTCATCTCTTTTCATTTACTTTAACCCTTATAAATATTTTCATAGTCAACAAGTGTTGACATTTTTATGCACTGTGAATCATATGATATATTCAATACATCACAAAGCAATTAATGAAAAATAATAAGGGCCATGTAGGCAAGAAAGATCAAAAGATGATTTTTATTAAAGAATTTGATCAGAGGACAAGGACAAATAATCATATATTGCAAAAGTGCTCAGTGTGAAAGGTGAACAAATGGTGCCAGTGGTGAAAATAATCAGCCCAAAATGAAAAAGAGAAATTACAGTCTATAATTAATTCTTTTGAGGGGCTGAAGTCTGTTCTGCTAGTTTTAAATCTCTCCAGGGCAGGGTCTGCTTTATCACCGAACAGCCTGGATCCATCAATGGGTGGACCCATCAGTGTTGACTGGACATCACAGGAAAACCTTGAAGAAAGAATCCAGGAGTGGAGCAAAGGGCAACAGAGGACCCTAATGATCTAGCCACAGATCCCACAGTATCTAATCCAGACTGAATCTTCTGCCTCAATGTAAATTGTCCATCTCCCACCAGTTCAGCAAGTTGTCCTTGTGGGTGGTCCAGCAAATTAGGGATACTATTTGTGCAATGTCCCATTGTAGGAAGCTGGCTCTGTATATACTATACCAAAATGAGGTACAGTGTGCATAGAGTCCAGTGGAACCCCAAAGGTAGACATGGGTAAAAGTAGATAGCACCTTACTCTCTATTTGTGGTAGTGTGGGCGAGCAGTAAGGCTTTATTAGAGGGTAGTGTTAAGCATTTGTTGTACACACAGGCAAGAAATGATGTCACACACTCAAAGACTGAACTCAGACCAATTGTTTGTATACAAAATATTTAGGTATTTTATTTCTAGGACCAAGCCTGGTGCAGGTAAGGGAGATAATACTTTGCAAAATGTTATGCAGTGATTTACAGTTGAATGCAGGTTCAAATGCAGTTGGTTGAATTACAGGCAAGTCAACAGTTCGAAATTACTTTTTAGTTACTTTACAGATTACTGTAAGCGCTACCTTTTAGATTACCTTTTAAGTTACTTATGCTAATCAGTGTGATATGCCTAGATATCACACTGAAATATTTCCTAGACAAAAGGTAAGTAATTCACTTTTAGTATATTTGCAGTTTTTCAATGTTTCATACAAACCAACTCCACACTTAGAAGAATTTTCAAGGAAAAGCAGTCAATGCAATTCTACGGAAGGAAATTAAGTTAATGGCTTGCAGGTAAGTACCTATTTGTAGGAGTTGGTATTCTGGGGTGAGAACCAGGGTTCCCCCAGGCTCGAGGATGCACTCCCAGAACACCCTCAGTGGCACTAGGGCGGCCGGGTGCAAAGTGCTGAGGCCCAATGTTATCCAATGGGGGATTGGGGGCCTCTGGTTGGGGGCTGCTCACGAGCAGGCCACAAGGTTGTGGGAGCAAAGCTCTCGGTGTTAGGCTCTGGGCAATAGTTCGCACCCAAGGTACAACCACAGCAGCACAGGGGCAGCTGGGTGCAGGGTGCTGTTTTGGCGGTGGGTGCCCTGTTGATTTCAATTGGGATTCTCCGGTTGCAACAAACACTACAGGCTCAGGTATGAAGATCTTCTGGAGGTGACCACCGGTTGGAGAGGTAAGTTGGGGGTGCCTGGGGATGCTGGGACACCGTCGGTTGGGCCACCCAAGGCCGTGGGATGTCGGGTGCAGGGGTGTCTTCAGGCGTCGGGTTTTCTTAGCAGCTCCGGTCGGGGGGGATCCTCCAGAAAGGGGCTGCAGGCGTCGATTGGAGATTCAAGGCAGGTCAGACATCACCAGATCTCAGGTCAGGATCGCCGGGGAGACCTACTCGTGGTGTTGGGCCACTCAAACTCAGGCCGTGGGCGTCAGGTGCAGACTCGCGGATTTGGCCAGAGCCAGAGTCTGGGTGAGCAAATCTGGTGCTCACGGGAGACAAAGTCTTGGTTTTGGAAAGCAGGGCAGGTCCTTTGGGTTCATGAGGGCTGTAGGACACACCGGGATGATTTTGCAGGAGCAGGTTCGAGGTGGGGACAGGCCGATAGGGCGGGGGCCAAGTCAGTGGGCGTCTTTCTCCTCTTAGTTCAGCACAGCTTCTTCGGTCCTTCTTCTCTTCTTCTGGTCGGTTCTTGTCTGAGGAGGCAAGGTTCGGGCTGCCCCTAAATACTAGATTTAGGGGCTTTACAGGTAGGTAAAGGTCGGGACCAATGGGTCCCTTCCTTGGGGTGGGTACATCCCCTATTATCCCACCCTCCAGTGGGAGGGGAGCATATGCTCTCTCTGGTTAGCTGGGTCCCCCCCATCTGCAAGATGGCAGGGACTGAGAGTTGTGCTCCACCTCGCCTCCCCCACCTGAGGGGTGGGGCTAACAAACGTGGGCACACCTCCCTTCCTCACGTGGTTTTGCTGCCGATTCTCCCGCCCAAAATGGGGGTCAGAACCGGTGGGGGCCAGTTGCTGGAAGCAGTAAACGCCTGGGGTAGCTCACAAGGGCGGAAAGCCTTTGAAGCTTCCTCTTCGTGGACCATGCCCATCCTGGGGGAGGAGGCTTGGCACCTCGTCCCAGGATGTGCATTGTTTCAGACACCCGAGAGCAGCAGGCTCTCGACCCAGGGGTCCAGAAACATGTCTGGTGGTGGCAGCTGGCGAGCAGCCACTGAGCCAGGACACTAGAGTTAGGTCGTTTATCAGGGGGCATCTCTAAGATGCCCTCTGAGTATATTTTTCATTAAATTCCACCCTGACATCAGTGTGGGTTTAATGTGCTGAGAAGCTTGATATCAAACTTCCCAGTTTTCAGTAAAGCCATTATGGTGCTGTGGAGTTCGTAATGACAAACTCCCAGCACCATATACTCTTAATGGCATTACTGCATTTACAATGTCTAGGAATTGGTTTAGACACTGTAGGGGTACAGGGCTCATACACCTGTATCCTCACCACTGGTATAGTGCACCCAGCTAGAGGGGTAGCTGACCTATGCCAGGGCAGTGGGTTGTAGGCATGGCACACCACAGGGATGTGTGCCATGTCGACTCTTCACTTTGTTCTGCACCAAAACACGCAGCCTGCAAAGGCAGTGTGTGTGTGTAAAGGTACAGGGCCTCCAGGGTGGCACAATAAGTGCTGCAGCCCTTAGAGGACTTCCCTGGTCACAGTGCCCTGGGTACCTGTGGTACCATTTACCAGGGGCTGACCTGTGGCCAGAGATGCCAATTGGGTACAGTTTTGGGGAAAGAACACAGGCCCTGGGAACCTGATTGGCAGGGACCCAGGGCACATCAAGTCAAAGTGCATCAGTGGTCTGGCAAAAAGTGGGGGGTTACTGCAACAGAAACCCACTTCCTTACACACGACCCAGTGGCCTGCTTGCCAGCAGCCACCAACCGGAGGCCCCCTATCCCCCATTGGATAACATTGGGCCTCAACACTCTGCACCCGGCCGCCCTAGTGCCGCTGAGGGTGTAACAAGAGTGCATCACTGACCCTGGGTCACGCCACATAAGTTTATCGGATGAAGTATTTTAATTTTAACTGCCCGTAATCGGCAACATAAACTAATATGTGATCCTTTGCTTTTTTTCCGTTTTTTCCAATCATTGTTTGATTTAGGAGCAGAGTGAGGTCTAGAAAATAATCTGTCCAGTGCTCCGGTGATTGTTTCATCACCAATGCAACACAAGTAAGCTACGTTTATTTCAGATCATATTAAAGCGCAGTAAGGTTCGCTCTTACCACGATTAATTAGGGTTCACTTTATATCTAACAGGTTTTTATACAAACGAGAACTCACCGCATCATCTCATTGAGATACCACTAATCGCCGAAGGGCGTGTCTGGCCACAAACACGAGGCAAGTTTGTTTTCTCCAATGAATTACTATGGCATACTTCATTTAGTTTTTGAGCCATTTGTGGCATTTTTAATTGAGTGCACCCTCTATAGCTCAAATTCTTTGTACTCTTTCAGAAAACTCATGGCATTTTGCGACCCAATGCTGCATTAATTGCCAATTATCATCTGTGCTTACCTTCTTTCTATGAACGGTAAGAATAAATTATTCTATTGGGCCAAGATAGGGAAAACGCAACGCAGGGACCCATAACTCGCAATTATCTCATTATCTTCCATAGTGTCCGTCCAAGTCCTGGTCCTGAGGAAAACCCTGAAATTGAATAGGGTTTTGAAACGCGTCGACCCCATCCAGCTAGCAGTAACAACCACTAACTTACAGAATAATACTGTGTACAAACAGGGCAATTAGCCTATAGTGTTGTTTAGCTGTATATGGCAGGTTGTATTTTCGAACAATACAAACAATTTGCACCGCCATTTGTTTCTTTTGTCAAAGTTAGGACTTGTCTATTGTGTTTTGTCATGTTATGTTATTTTTGAAGTATTTGTCATCTTTTGATGTATTTGTCAAATGTTTCAAATGTTGTGATTATTGATTTGTTGAACTGCAGCACTTATTGTTCTCCTCCAAGACATGAATTAAATGTTCAACATGTTTGTTCTAAAAATAAATGAACAAAGAAAAGGTGTAATGAAAACACCATAACCATTTTAGACTCCAAGGTGGTTATTTACGAATGTATTAATTGTAAATGCACGTCCAACCACTTTTCCATGTTCTTAGTATCCAGGCATACAGCACGGAGTAAGAAAAGTAATCCAAAAGTAACTTTCCTGCTATTTTACTGAAAATCCCATTCAAGTCTATGTACTGTATTTACAAGTGATTGCATTTCTCTGAAACAATACTGTAAGTCAAACCATAGTACATTTACAATTGCAATTGAACTGTTTTACAATCAGCATTTACTACTGTAAAGTATTTATTGCTTACCTGTGCCAGGCTTGCTTGGTTCTAGAAATAAAATAACTAAAAGAATATTTTTATACAAAAACAATTGGTCTGAAGTTCAGTCTTTGAGTGTGTGAATTCATTTGCTGACTGTGTACAACAAATGCTTAACACTGTCCTCTGATACTGCCCTACTGCTCGACCACACTACCACAAATGGAGAGTAAGGTTCTATCTAACTTTGCCTCTGCCTACCTTTGGGGTTCCACTGGACTTTGTGCACACTATACCTCACTTTGGCATAGTATATACAGAGCCAGCTTCCTACATTGGTGGATCAGCGGTGGGATATACAACTTTGCATTTGTTGGACTACTTGGTTACCACCTGATCACATGACAGAACTCTTAAATTGTCTTTAGAATTCTGATTTTTCAAATTGGCATTTTTTGCAAAATTACTAAAAGTCTTGTTAGGGCCTTGGTTAAGTCCCTTTAGAATTTTAGAAAATAAAAAGTAACTGTAGCTAGGGTTAGAGGGGTTAGAAGGTTTTTAACAATGTCTCAAAATAAGAACCCAGCTATTAGTGAAAATAACCACAATGACAGAGGACAGGGTTGAGGAGCTTAACCTCACCCCCTACCTTCACTTGTCTTTCAAGGAGGTACGGTCCCTATGTACAATTAAAAACATAACCATGGGTCCCCATCCCACCAACAAAAGCTCCAGGAGCTGTTGGCTGGGTATGCTAAGGACCACCCATCTGAAAATGGTGAAGACCAATCAGATGAGGAAGTAGAGGAAGGGAATGACCTGGTAGGTCAACCCCCTCCACTTCCTAGGGAGAGAGTGGTTCAAGTACCCTTGACTCCAAGAGTAAACCTCTCAGTGCCTAGATCTCACACAGGTGGATCAGGTATCAGTGAGGACATTGAGGACAGCCTCAATGAGGAGGACATCCTGCTAGCCAGGCTGACCAAAAGATTAGACCTAGAGACCATACTCCTGGCTCTAGAAAAAGAAAGAGCAGAGATGGGCCTAGGACCCCTCAATGGTGGCAGCAATCTAAAAAATATAGAAAAGGAAGGATCCTATGATCACAAAATCCCCAAAGGGATTGTCCCTAAATTTGAGGAGGGTGATGATATCACCAAATGGTTCACAGCCTTTGAAATGGCTTGTGAAGCCAGAAGGCTGAAGAAAACTCACTGGGGGCACTCCTTTGGGAACTGTTCTCTGGTAAGTGCAGAGACAGGCTTCTGACCCTTAGTGTGGCAGATGCTGGGTCTTATGACCTCATGAAGAGAACTCTGAGGGATTTGGACTCACAACTGAGGAGTATAGAATTAGATTCAGGGGGGCTCAGAAAACCCAGAGAGTCAGCCCTGGGTGGAATTTGTAGACTACTCAGTTAAAACACTAGATGGTTGGTTAACTGGACACAAAGTGCAAGACTATGATGGTCTTTATAATTTGTTTATGAAAGAACACATTAAGTAATTGCATTGATGAAAAGTTGCATCAGTATCTGTTACACCTAGGTCCAAATTCTCCCCAAGAATTGGTAAAAAAGGCGGACCATTGGGTCAAGACAAGGGTAACTAGGACGTCCACTGGGGGTGACCAGAAGAAAGGGGTTACAAAACCTCCCCAGAGGAAAGACAGTGAGCCCCTAAAAGATAAAAGTAAGGAGTCCCAGGTAGCCCCCCAAAAACCTGACCAGGAGGGAGGGCCGAAATACACCTCACAAACTAAAACTGGGTACCAAGGTAACAATTGGGATCCCAACAGGGTATGGTGTCACAACTGCCAAAAGGCAGGACACCACACCAAGAACCCTAGCTGTCCTAAAATAATTACAGCCCCTAGTGTAGCTCCAGGGGTTGCCAGTGTAGCTTTAGAGGGTGATTCCTCAGATGAGGAAGCCCTCATAGCCTTCAACTGGAAAATGGGCACAAAAGGTGAGTTGGAGATTCCAGAGGGGAGTAGACACTTCCACCACCTACTGGTGAATGGAATCCCAGCCCTTGCCCTGAGAGATACCTGTGCCAGTCACACTGTGGTGCATGACAGGTTGGTTCTCTCAAACCAGTATGTCCCAGGGGAAACAAAAAGAGTAATGACTGTCCCATGGGGTGTCACTGTTAGGCCTGTGGCTGTAGTGCTCCTAGAAATAGCTGGGTCCCTTAGATGGAGAAAGGTGGTAGTCAGTAAAGACCTCCCCCTTGATTGTCTCCTTGGGAATGACCACCCAGAGGTTGGTCTGAGCCAAAGAGAGGTACTGGTCCAATGCCAGACCTCACCCAAGAAACCTGGGGGACTCAACCTGCAGTTAGTGCAGCTAAGCCCCAAAAGAAAAAGAAGAAACAGTGTAGGAAAGGTGGGCAACTGTTAGCCACAGTTCCAGTGGGCCAGGGAGTTTCTATCCCAGTAAGGGAGAACTCCAAAATTGGCACTGGTGAAGTCCCTCCTAGCCAACAAAAATACCTTACTACTCAGGCAACTGTCCAGCCTGAACTGGTGGCTCCTCAGCTGGCAGAACAGAGGGTGGAAGAAGGGTGTTCACTACCAAGTGTAGTGACCCCCCACCCTAAAACAGCAGACAGGCCCCCCCCCCCCAAGCCCAAAGAAGCCTGTAAGTTAGCCACTTCACTTACCAGTGAAGAGCTAAAGGTGTGGTTCTGGGCACTGACAGCTGTCAGTAGCCTCTGCTGGGTGCTAGCCTTCATGGCAGCACTGTCCTTGGCATGGTGGCCTAGCCCCCTGCCAAATAGCAAGTTAGCCCCCCTGACCCTACTGGTCATGGTGGGGTTGCTCAAGCTGTGGGTGACCACTGTGGGTAAGCTGGGCTTTGCCATAGCTAAATTAGAATTTGCAGAGGTAGACACCTCTGAACCCAAACTAAAAAGATGGGGTAAAGAGCTAGGAAAAGAGCATTGGGAATTAGGTCCTGAAACTGTTGAGGTAGGCCAGCTCCCCAAAGGGACTGACCTGGACAGAAGGATGTAAGGCAGAATAGGCCCTGCAACTTTCAAACGCCTTCCTCTACTCTTCCTCGCCTGAAAGACTAGAAGACTCTCCCAGCTTTGACTGAGTCTCCTGGCCTTTGGGCTGGGGCTTGTGTAGGAAAGTGGGTTTCTGTTGCAGTAACCCCCCACTTTTTGCCAGACTACTGATGCACTTTGACTTGATGTGCCCTGGGTCCCTGCCAATCAGGTACCCAGGGGCCTGTGTTCTTTCCCCAAAACTAACCCAATTGGCATCTCTGGCCACAGGTCAGCCCCTGGTAAATGGTACCACAGGTACCCAGGGCACTGTGACCAGGGAAGACCTCTAAGGGCTGCAGCACTTATTGTGCCACCCTTAGAGGTCCTGTACCCCTACACTCACACACTGCCTTTGCAGGCTGCATGTTTTGGTGCAGAACAAAGTGAAGAGTCGACATGGCACACCTCCCTGTGTGCCATGCCTACAACCCACTGCCCTGGCATAGATCAGTCACCGCTCTAGCTGGGTGCCCTATACCAGTGGTGAGGGTACAGGTGCATGAGCCCTGTACTCCTACAGTGTCTAAGTCCATTCTTAGACATTGTAAGTGCAGTGCTGCCATTAAGAGTATATGGTGCTGGGAGCTTACTACGAACTCCACAGCACCACAATGGCTACACTGAAAACTGAGAAGTTTGGTATCAAACTTCTCAGCACATTAAACCCACACTGATGCCAGTGTGGGATTTAATGAAAAATGCACACAGAGGGCATCTTAGAGATGCCCCCTGAAAAACGACCAGCCTCTGGTGGGTTCCCTGACTGGTACACACCAGCCTGCCACCACGAGACATATTTCTGGACCCCTAGGGTGGGAGCCTTCGCTCCCTGAGCCCAGAAACAAAGCCTTTCCTGGGTGGAGGTGTTCACACCTCCCCCAGGCCAGGAAGAGCCATCTGTGGCAGGGAAGCTTCAAAGGCCTGGCAGCCTTTGTAATGCGACCCCCAGCCTCTCCTGCTAGCAGGAGCAGGCCCCCTTCCTGTCTCCCCTCCTTTTCAGCGGGAAGACAGGCGGGAAAAACTAGCCAGCCCAGAAGGGTGCCCACCTCTGCCAACTCCACCCCTCAGGTGGGGGAGGCGAGGTGAAGTCCTCTCTTCAGTGCTCGCCATCTTGCAGATGGCAGGCACTCCCCAATCAGGATTAGGGGTTGTGCTCACTCCCCCACGTGGGGTGAGCACACCAAGGGTGTAGTCACCCTAAGGTCAGTAGCCCATTGGCTACTGACCTCAAGACCCCTAAAACTCCCCCTAACATGCCCCCTAAATACAGTATTTAGGGGGCAGCCCTGAACCAGGAAGGCAGATCCAGACAAGAAACAAGAAAAGAAGGACCGAACAGCCGTGCAGCAGGTAACAAGAGGAAGACGCCCACTGACTTGGCCCCAGCCCTACCGGCCTGTCTCCCCCTCGAACCTGCTCCTGCGAAATCCCGGAGTGTCCTGCAGCCAGCAACCTCAAAAACCCCGGAGGACCTGCCTGCCTTCACTCCCAAAGACTGCTTCTCCCGTGAACACCGGATTTGTTCAACTGCAACCTCTGGCTCCGGCCGGACACCGCCCCACTCTTCACCCGCCGTCCACGGCCCGAGCAGGCAAACACCACGAGGTCGTCACCCCGGCGATCCTGAACCGAGATCCGGCGACCCCTGACCTGCCTCAAGCCTCCAGCCGACGCCTGCAGCCTAAATCCAGAAGGCCCCCTTAACCGCGACCAGGAGCTGTTAAGAAGATCCGACCCCAAAAGGCACCCCTGCACCACGGCCTTGTGTGCCCAAACCGACGGTGCCTAACCAACCCCTAACTTCCCAACTTACCTCTCGAAGTGGTGGTCGCACCCAGAAGACCTTCGTCTCCCTGCCTGCAGTGCTTTTGCAAACCGGAGGTTCTCCATTGGAAACAGGGCATCCGACCTCGAAACAGCACTCTGCACACAGCCCCCCTAGTGCCGCTGAGGGTGCACCTTCGGTGCTAATTTGTTTCCCCATTTTCCCTGAGCTAAAGTCCAGGAGCTTTGCTCCCACAACCCAGTGGCCTGCTTGCCAGCAGCCACCAACCGGAGGCCCCCTATCCCCCATTGGATAACATTGGGCCTCAACACTCTGCACCCGGCCGCCCTAGTGCCGCTGAGGGTGTAACAAGAGTGCATCACTGACCCTGGGGGACCCCAGAGTCTACCCCCAGAACCTCAACTCCCACTACCGAATACTTACCTACAAACCGATAACCATATTTCCCTCCATAGGATAACATTGACACTTTTTCCTGAAAAAGTTTCCAAGTGTAGAGTTTTGAAACCTAAAGAAATTCTTTAAAATTGTACGATTTAACAAAAACGCTTTTACTCACCTGTTTACAGGAAATGTCCCAGTGCTGCATCCAGGCATACAGCACTGAGTAAGAAAAGTAATCCAAAAGTAACTTACCTGCTATTTTACTGAAAATCCCATTCAAGTCTATGGTCTGTATTTACAAGTGATTGCATTTCTCTGAAACAATACTGCAAGTCAAACCATAGTACATTTACAATTGCAATTGAACTGTTTTACAATCAGCATTTACTACTGTAAAGTATTTATTGCTTACCTGTGCAAGGCTTGCTTGGTTCTAGAAATAAAATAACTAAAAGCACAAGTTACTAACTTGTGTAACGATATATCTGTAAGAGACAGTAGTTAGTGATAGATTCCTTACCTTAGAATATCCCCAGGCGTCAGGCTGGATCCGGAAAGTTTTGCGTAGCAGTACCCTTGCGCGTCGGTAGGCGGCGTCGTGCGGCTCCGCGTCCGTCGTCGGCGTCGTGATCGCCGGGATGACGTCGCGGGCAGTACTTAGGCGCCGCCCCTGCGCGCTGACGTCAGTTCTGTACACGACTTTCCGCGCCAGGAACGCAGAGCCATGCAAGAAGCTGACACAGGTGTCTGAAAAATACTAGGGCCCTGAAAGGGATGTCCTTAACCCTAGAAATCAGTTCGCAGAACGGGGAGGATGGGTGGGGCGGTGAGGAATCTATCACTAACTACTGTCTCTTACAGATATATCGTTACACAAGTTAGTAACTTGTGCATCTGAAAGAGACACGTTAGTGATAGATTCCTTACCTTAGAATAGATACCCCAGCAATACCAACCCCGGTGGTGGGTCTGCGAACAAAGATCAGACAAGGAAGTCCTGGAGGACAGAACGGCCAAAGAAGCCGTCCCTCCGGACCGGACTGTCAAGGCAGTAATGCTTAGTAAACGTGTGCAGCGAGGCCCACGTAGCCGCCTGACAGATAACCGGCAGCGGAACACCGCGGCCCAAGGCCGTGGTAGCAGCCGTTGCCCTGGTGGAATGGGCACGCAGCCCAACAGGAGGTTCCTTTTAGCCAAAGAATAGCAGGTCTTGATGCACAAGGTAACCCAGCGGGAGATGGTCCTCTTGTGCACCGCCCGACCTTTTTTGGCGCCCACGTAGCCAACAAAGAGCTGGTCATCCACCCGGAAGTGTTTTGTGCGGTCAATATAGAAAGAGAGCGCACGTTTTGGGTCCAGACGGTGGAGCCTCTCTTCCTCTCTGGAAGGATGCAGAGGCGGAAAGAAGGTGGGCAAAGTGATGGTCTGCCCAATGTGGAAAGCAGTAACCACCTTTGGCAAGAAGGACGGACGCGTCCGAAGAACAACCTTGTCTGGATGAACAGACAGAAAGGGAGGTTTGCAAGATAGAGCCTGGAGCTCACTCACCCGCCGAGCGGAGGTGATGGCCACCAGAAAGGCTGTCTTCAGAGTCAGAAGACGAAGAGGACAGTTATGTAGAGGCTCAAAGGGAGCGCACATTAAAAGGTAAGAACCAAGTTCAAGTCCCACTGAGGCATCACAAACGGAACAGGAGGGAAGAGGTGAGTAATGCCTTTTAAGAACCTGTTAACAACAGGGGACTTGAAAAGGGAGGGCTGATCAGGGAGCCTGAGGAAGGCCGAGATAGCACAAAGATAACCCTTGATGGTACCCAGGGCAGAACCCTGTTGGGCCAAAGAGAGAAGGAACAGAAGGACCTCAGAAAGAGGGGCAGAAAGGGGATTCACAGCCTTTGCTGTGCACCATGCCACAAATTTGTTCCACCTGCAGGCGTATACCACCTTAGTGGAGGGACGCCTGGCTGCCAGAATCACATCACAAACTTCGGGAGGCAAGTCGAAAGGAATCAACTGCCGCCGCTCAATCTCCACGCAAGCAGGTGTAGACTGGACAGGTTCGGGTGGAGGACCGTCCCCTGCTGCTGCGACAGAAGATCCTCCCGAAGAGGCAGACGGATCGGGGATCTATGCTCATATTGAGTAGCTCGGGATACCAAACTCGTCGAGCCCAGTCCGGAGCCACAAGAATGACTTGGGCCCGGTCGTGCCGAATCTTCTTCAACACTCTGGGTAGAAGTGGTATAGGCGGAAAGGCGTACAATGAGACCGCAACTCCACTCGTGACGAAAAGCGTCGCCGAGCGAGTGCCGCCTTGGAAATTCCAACGCGCAGAACTGATGACATTGCGCGTTCTCTTCGAGTGGCGAATAGATCTAACCAAGGCTCTCCCCACTGTAGAAAGAGTCCTTGCGCCACTTCCGAGTGAAGACGCCATTCGTGATCCATCATGCACCTGCGGCTGAGTTCGTCCGCCCTGGCGTTCAGGGAACCTGCCAGGTGTTGAACCACCAGGAACATGCCCTGATGTTCCAGCCATGTCCAGAGGCGCAGAGCCTCCTGACAAAGGGTCCACGACCCCACCCCGCCTTGTTTGTTGCAGTACCACATGGCGGTGGTGTTGTCTGTGAACACCTGCACTACCTTCCCTTTGACAGAGGGAAGGAATGCCTTGAGTGCAAGTCGGATCGCCCGGAGCTCCAGAATGTTGATATGGAGCCGGGACTCCGCCCGGAGACCAGAGGCCTCTGATCTCCGCCTCTCCCATGTGACCGCCCCATCCCAGAAGGGACGCGTCCGTCACAACTGTATGCTCTGGCTGGGGAAGGGAGAGGGATCTGCCCATGACCCATTGCCGGTTCGAGAGCCACCACTGCAACTGTTTTGCAGTCCCCTCCGAGATCTGGACGTGATCGGACAGGTTGCCCTGGTGCTGCGCCCACTGGAACTTCAGGTCCCACTGCAGAGCCCGCATATGCCATCTGGCATGATTGACCAGCAGGATGCAGGAGGCCATGAGGCCCAGCAGCCTCAGGGTCATCCGTGCCGAAACCCAGGATAAAGGCCGAAAGATCGGAATCATAGCCTGAATATCCCGGACTCGCCGTTCGGGAGGATAGGCCCGAAACTGCGTCGTGTCCAGAACTGCTCCGATGAAAAGGAGCTGTGGAGAAGGAATTAGATGCGACTCGGCACATTGATGGAGAACCCCAGCGAGTGCAGGAGTTCGGCCGTAGTCTGGAGGTGGGAGACGACTGCCTGGGGCGAGCCCGCCTTCAGCAGCCAGTCGTCGAGGTAGGGGAAGACTGAAACCCCTGCCCGGGCGCAGATGAGCTGCGACCACCGCCATCACTTTCGTGAACACCCGAGGGGCACTGGTAAGGCCAAAGGGGAGCACGGTGAACTGAAAATGCTCGGGGCCTACCGTGAACCGAAGGTAACGCCGGTGGGCCGGCAGGACGGGGATGTGGAAATACGCGTCCTGCAAGTCCAACGCTACCAACCAGTCTCCAGGGTCGAGGGCAGTCAAGACCTGAGCTAGGGTGAGCATCTTGAACTTCTCCTTCCGGAGGAAGCGATTGACGTTCCGGAGGTCCAAGATAGGACGCATGTCCTCCTTGTCCTTTTGGGCACCAGAAAGTAGTGGGAGTAGCAACCACGCCCTACTTCTGGGGTCGGAACATGCTCGATGGCCCTCTTGGTCAAGAGGGCCGTGACTTCCTTCCGTAGAAGCACCAAGTGATCCCCTGACATGCGGTGGAATTGAGGTGGCATGGCTGGGGGGTGGTCTCGAAGGGGAGGGAGTAGCCCCTTCGGACAATGTCCAAGACCCACCTGTCCGAGGTGATGGTGCGCCAGTGGGGAAGGTGATGGCGGACCCTGCCCCCTACTGGCGTGCCGTGCACCTGAAAGGAGGGACTAGGAGGGCTTGGAGGCCGCGGACGGGTTGGAGGTGGTGGCCTGACCCGCACGCTGGTTGCCCGATCCGCCACGGCGGAATCCACGTCCTCGGCCACGCGAAGACGCCTGCTGCGCGGGCCGGTGGCTGGGCTGCTGACGTGAAGGGCGCCCCTACCGTGGCCACGATAGGGGCGAAAAGCAGAAGGCAGCGGAGGGCGTGTAGCAGAAAGGCCCAGGGACTTTGCAGTAGCCCGTGAGTCCTTAAAGCGCTCCAACGCATGGTCTGCTTTGGACCCAAAAGACCGACTCCATCAAAGGGCATGTCCATGAGAGTATTCTGGACATCCCCTGAAAAACCAGTGGTTCTCAGCCAGGCGTGGCGCCGGAGCGCCACCGTCGTTGCAATCGACCTGCCCAGCGAGTCGGCGGTGTCAAGGCCACAACGGATAGTGTATTTGGCCGCATCCCTTCCTTCCGCAATGGCGCGGGAAAGCAGTGCCTGGACCTCCTCAGGGCACTGGGGCAAAACATCCGCCACCGAATCCCACAGGGAGTGGGTATATCGGCCCAAAAGACAAGCGGTGTTAACGGACCGCAAGCCAGCACTGGAGGAAGAAAAACCTTTCTTCCCAAACTGATCCAGGCGTTTGGATTCCCTATCCGGAGGAGCGGTAGGGAAGGCGGTTTGGGAAGCGGAGGCTTGGACAACCAAGCTCTCAGGAGTGGGGTGGACAGAAAGAAACAGGGGGTCGCCCGGAGCGGGGCGATGGCGTCGTGACACGTTCCGATCCACAGGAGCCCCTGTGTTGGGCTTGGACCAGGCGCCCAAAGAACGTCAGTGAGGGCGTCGTTAAACGGCAGCACAGTCTCCGCAGAGGAGGCTGCCGGCTGAAGCACCTCTGTCAAGATGTTAGGCTTGACCGTCAAAGTAGGGAGCTGGAGACGTAAGGCCCCAGCAGCCCTACGCAACACCGTACCAAAATTGGCCCCCTCCTCCGTAGCCACGGGAGGAGACAGCATGCCAGTGTCAGGAGAAGTATCCAGACCACTGGCCTCCCCTAGACTCTCTGTCCAGTCCTCATCATACTGACAGTTGCGTGTCAGAGGGTCATCAGACCCCTCCTGGTCCTCCTCTGGTTCAAAATAAGGAGGAGGAGGGACATTTGGGACCCAAGGTCCCATCGGCGCGGAGCCGGCGTCGAGCGGCGTCGCTCCGGGTCCATGTCCGGAGCCGGAAGGAACTGGGGGACGACGCCGCCCGGAGCCCAGGGCGGCGTCGAGAACGGCACCGGAGACATCGGCGCCGGCGGAGGTGTCGTGAGGTCGACCGGCGTCGATGGGGGTTGTGGAGCCGGGATCGAGGCCGGGGCCGAAGCCGGAGCCGGGATCGAGGCTGGAGGCTCGGGCGGCGCCGGGGCCGGAGCCGCCGGCGGCGCGGAGCAACCCCATCAGGGCCCGCGGGGCCCGAAGGCGCACCGGAGGGGCCTGAAGGCCCGAAGAGGCGGGCCATGGCCGACAGGAACTCCTGTACCTTGGCCGGATCCGCCCCGAACCCGGGAAGGGCGGGTATGACGGGGCGACTCCACAGGCAAGTCCGGGGCCGCGGGGCGGGGACGGTGCCGGGAGGGGCCTCAGCCGAGTCGCGAGACCGGCGAGGCGAAGTCCGAGAGCGGCGATGCTTCTTGGACTTCTTGTGCCTAGACTTACCGGACGAAGAAGACTTCGACGCCGACGACCGGTGTGCACTCCGCGGCGACCCCTGGACCTCTCACGCGACCGGGGCTTCCGCGGAGCCGAATGCCGGGCCTCGAGGAGCTTTCGAGACCGCTCTCGCAAAGCTTTCGGGTTGAGGGCCTGGCATTCGGGACAAGACTCGGTGTCGTGGCCTCGGCCGAGGCAGAAGAGACACTCCCAATGCGGGTCGGTGACGGACATCATCCGCGCACAGGCGCCGCATCGCTTGAAGCCGGGCATCCCTACGACACCTTAAAGTTGGAAAAAAACAGTGAAAAAATCACCAAAAAGTATGGTCAAAAATTGACCAGGGCACTGCTCTTCCCGGATCTGCGCTTGCTGGCGCGGAAAAAGAAGAACTGACGTCAGCGCGCAGGGCGGCGCCTAAGTACTGCCCGCGGCGTCATCCCGGCGATCACGACGCCGACGACGGACGCGGAGCCGCACGACGCCGCCTACCGACGCGCAAGGGTACTGCTACGCAAAACTTTCCAGATCCAGCCTGACGCCTGGGGATATTCTAAGGTAAGGAATCTATCACTAACGTGTCTCTTTCAGATGAATATTTTTATACAAAAACAATTGGTCTGAAGTTCAGTCTGAGTGTGTGAATTAATTTGCCGACTCAGTGTGTACAACAAATGCTTAACACTGTCCTCTGATACTGCCTTACTGCTCGACCACACTACCACAAATAGAGAGTAAGGTTCTATCTAACTTTGCCTCTGCCTACCTTTGGGGTTCCACTGGACTTTGTGCACACTATACCTCACTTTGGTATAGTATATACAGAGCCAGCTACCTACAGTGCACTACTTACCAAGTGAGGAGCCACAAGTTGTAGGAAGCTGAATCTGTACATGGTATACCACTAGGTGGTTATACCTTGCACAGAGTCCAGAGATTCCCCAGAAGTGTACAGGGCTCAATGTAAACGCAAAGTGCTCTATTAGTGGTAGTGTGGGCAAGCAGCTTTAGGCCTAACACAGAGGAGTGCAAGACATTTATTGCACAACATTGACCAATAAAAGACACCCAAATCAAAAAGGAGATCCACACCAATTTGAAAAAAATAAGCTTTGCTTGAGTTTATTTTAAGACCAAGATCTGCGCAATAAGTGAAGTACATTTTGCAGGGAAAATACTTAAGACTTTCAAAAGTCGACAGTGCAATTTTCAAAGAGTTCAATGTTATCCTGTGGAGGAAAACAATAATGCGGTTATACAGGTAAGTATCCAACACACAGTTCCATTCCTCAGAACCAAAGGTCAGCAAGGAGCAAGGGTCAGGTGAGTACCAAAACTGCACCAGCAGTGGCACAGGGGCAGCCAGGTGCAGAGGTCAAAATCAGAGTTCCGCCCAATGTGTTTCAATGGAGACTGGGGGTGCTCGAAACTACACTACTTGCAGGTAGGTAAATTGGTTGCAGGGGCCAAGCTTTGGGGGTTAGAGCAAGCACAGGGGGAGAGCGGGATGGGGGGCACAAAGCAGCACCAAACATAACCACCAGCGGCACAGGGGTGCCTGGGTGCAGGGTGCAAATTCAGCACTGGGTGCACAATGCTTTTCAATGGAGAGCTTGCTTCAGACAAACAGGCTGCAGGAGTCGCACCGGAGGTTGCAGGAGGGAGACAAGCAACAGCAGAGGTAAGTAGGGATGTAAGGGGTCGTAGGGGCACCATCAACTCAGGCTCGCCAAGGCCCAGGGCCTTTGGGTGCAGGGGTGCCTTTAGAAGTCGGATTCTTCTTACAAGAGCCGGTTGCAGTCGGGGAAGCCTCTGGATTCAGGCTGCAGGTGTCGTCGTGGAGTCCAGGAGGGGTGAGCCAACGATGGACTTAAGGTCAGGATCGCTGGGGAACCTGTTCTGGGTTGGTGGCCCACCTGGACATGGGCCAGAGGCATCGCGTGCAGAGTGGGCAGGACTAGTGGATCTCGAGTCCTTTGTGTAGGTTTCTTGGGGACAGAGCCGCTGTCCTAGGGAGTCCCTAGTCTTTATCGAAGGGCAGGCAGTCTTTCTCGGGTTTTGGGAGTGGCTGGCTGCAGGACAGGCGTTGTCTTCTTCGCAGGGTCTTTGAAGCTGCACACAGGCCGATAGGGCTGGGGCCAAGTCAGTAGTCTTCTTCAGGCTTTGCTGCACGTGTCTTCTTCGCCCTCCTTCTTAGGTAGGAAGGGAACTAGTTTCAAGGTCTGAGGGAGCCTTCTTAATACTAGATTTAGGGGGAGTTTTAAGGGAGTAACAGGTAGAGCACTTCAACTGGGGTGACTACACCCTCTTTTGGGAGGGGGCATAGTCCTAGCTCTGATTGGGAGAGTCCCCTCATCTTCAAGATGGAGTGGACTGAAAAGTGTGGTTAACTACGCCTCCTCCACCTGAGGAGTGGAGTTGGCAAAGATGGGCATACCTCCTAGTCTTTCTAAGTTTTCCCGCCGTAAGTGGGGGTGGAAACCGGGGGCTACCACCTGCTGCTAGCAGCAGAGGCTGGGGGTCGCATTACAAAGGCAGCAGGCCTTTAACTTTCCCCTAGAGCACTGTGCCTATCCTGGGGGAGGAGGTGTGACACCTCCGCCCAGGATGTGCATCATTTCTGGACCCAGGGAGCATAGGCTCTCCGCCCAGGTGTTCAGAAACAGGTCTGTGTGTGGCAGGCTGCCTAAAGCCTGTCAGTGACCACACCAGGGTCGGTAGGTTTTCTGGGGGCACCTCTGAGGTGCCCTCTGGGTACATGGTTCAATAAATCCCACACTGGAATCAGTGTGGGTTTACTGAAAGGAGCAGTTTGGTACCAAACACTCCTGAGTTCAGTGAAGCCATCATGGTGCTGTGGAACTCAAGATGTCAAGTTCCCAGCCCATGTACTCGCTATGGCTTCTCTGGAACAATATAAAGCAATAGACCCTAATACTGTAGGGGGATATCTGCTCATGCAGATATACCCACACCTGTGATATAGTGCACCCTGCCTTAGGGCTGGTAAAGCCTGCTAGAGGGGTGACTTACCTATATCTTAGGCAGTGCTAGTTGGCATGGCACACAGTCATGTCGACTTTGTTGTTTGTCTGCACCACTGCTGCAGTTGCAGTCTGCATGGCCTAGGTGAGGGGTACCTAGGGGCCCCTCTTCGGTCCCAATGGCCTAGGTATCCATGTGCCTTTTACCAGGGACTTAAAGGGGGCCTGAAGGGCCAATTATGGATCGGTTTTAGGGAAAGAACAATGGTACTGGGAACCTGGACAGCAGGGACCCAGGACTCTACAGTCAAAGTTGCATCACAAGCCAGGCAAAAAGTGTGGGGAGTGGGGGGGAGGGGGTACTGCAACAGAACCCCATTTTCTCACCCAAGTCTCGAGAACCGCGACTACTTAACTACAATGATTTGTAATACAAATGCCACAAGAGGCATTCATAGATCCAAAATTAAAAACTTCTGCACAAGTGCCACACAGAAGATAACTGCACGAAAATAGCCACATATATTTCACAGACAAGAAAAACAAGCCACTGGCAAATCTTTCTGTAGTTCAGTACATCTTGTACAGGTGACTTCCATAGCATTTCTTGAAGCACAAAACAACTTATACAAGGGCCACTAGCACCACTCCTTGCTGCAGTGAACATGCCACACGAGTACAACCAATCCCACTCCTCAGAACAAAACAGTGCACAGTTTTCTGGATGCTATTGATAATCTAGGAGAACCACCCAGATCATTACAAATTCTCTGGGAGCATTTTTCCCTCAGCTAGGATGACAGTGCTCCATATGGCTCAGAAATACGCACCTCTAAAAAACAATCAATACTCACATAGTCTGAGACTGGAAGACATTTGAGAGCTGCAGACACTGCGATGCCACGGCTGGGGAAGTGAGATTTAAGGCAGGATTTATAGCTGTGGAGGAGAGCATTAGAAAGACAGCTGAGCAATGGGCATACTGAATTAAAGACCCATACTACATTCTTTAGAGAACCTTCCTCGACAACACTAGTACCCAATCTCACAAGAGGATTGTGGTCACTTGCAGTCAGGTGAATAAGGGGTGGTGGGAACCAGCAAAAGCCCTGCCCAGTAACCACTTGTGCTACGTAAGGGAAACTTAGGTCAATTTATTTACTGCATTTACTTTTTTTCTCATTTCTACTAACATTTTTGTCACATTTCCACTTGCAGCATGCATTTTATACATCAGAATGTTACACTGCTGTGGTGTGGGCTAGGCTGGTTCAGTCGCCCTGTGCAGCAGTACATTTACTTATGGATGAGTAAAACAGAGGGAGCACAATGCCATGCCATCAACAGCCACCAAGAACTGTCAGAATGAGAAGTAAACAATCATCAGAAAATACAATCAACTCTGCTTGTTTCCCTGCAACCCGCCCCCCATCCGCTTCCAAAGACAGATAAGCATTAATACCTCATATCACCGTAGCCATTAACTGCAACCCCTAGATGGCATGAACATTAGGCCTCATGTCCGGGGTACATAAGTTTGATCAGCAGGGGCATGGATAGCATTCAATTTGGTCAAGTACTCATCCCATTGTCCCATCTCGAGCTCTGGCATCCACCCGAACCGAGAGCTCAGCATTTGCTCAGAGGACCACATCCTTCTGCCACACGACCACTGGAGGAGCGTTCGCATCCCTCCAGGACATGGCAATACGTCTTTTTGCTAACACCAATGCCAGTGTCTGGAATCTCCTCAATTGTTTCGTCACCACCCAGAATGCAGAAGACAGAATGCAGGGTTGTATGGCGAAATCGATGCAGTGATATCGGATATAAAGGAGAGTACCGTTTGCCAAGAGACCACTATTACCGGACATAACCACACCATGTGGAGAAAATCAGCACTAACCTGCAAGCATCTGGGACACATCGCCCTAGTACCCGGGAACATTTTTGCTATTCTGTCTGAGAAAGTACGTGTTATTCCTCTATCCAACAGCTCACACAGCCATAGCACTGAAACAAGGGCAAGGGGAAAGAGTTACGCTAACCTCTGTTTCCACATGCCTCCTTGGACTCATTTGCTTCACAAACAAAGTTGCTTTTCACTGTGGCAAGGCTGGCTCTCCCATAGAAAATCACTGGGTTACATTATGACACTTTATAAAGTATACCTTCAGTTTGGGAATAGCAAAAACCATGGTTCATAGACTCAAATGAATAGTAATTCAAAATTTAAACTGATGGTAAAGACAGATTAGAAATTACTTTAAAAATGCCACGTTTAGAAAGTTAGCACTTTTCTGCCTAAAGCCTCTAGTAGTCCTTCCAGAGCGAATCCCCGGTTGTCAACTTGCAGCCTGGTGGGAGGTGGGTATTGCTTTCAGGAAATGGAACAAAAGGGCCTGGACTACGAGGAGGTCTGGCCTTCTCCTGACAGGATAGCATGGGGGATGTGGCTATCAACTATACAAGCTTCAATTGGGAACCCCGTCACAGGCAGATGTAACCCACATCTAGGCCTAGCCCTGCCATTGTGTAAGTAGCCAGTTGGAGGGGGTGTTCCTTGGGGGTGGGTGGGGGATGATTCTGACATCTTGGATTTGGACAGAGAGATGCTCTATGAGATTGTTTAGTGCCAAACCCCCAGGAAGTAATGGAACAGTGGCTACGGTTCCTCTATGAAGCTGCCTCTGTATATACTATACCAAAAAGAGGTATAGTGTGCACAGAGTCCAGTGAGTCCCCAAAGGTATAGCAGAGGCTAAAGTAGATAATACCTTACTCTATTTTGTGGTAGTGTGATTGAGCAGTCAGGCTTATCAGAGGGTAGTGTTAAGCATTTGTCGTACACACTCTGGTAAGGAAATGATGTCACACACTCAAAGACTGAATGCAGACCAATTGTTTGTATAAAAAGTGATTTTGTTGTTTTATTTCTAGAACCAAGATGTACTTAGTAGCAGGTAAGTTGTACTTTTCCTACAATGTTACTTTTCACAATACCGGGAGCACTGGTTTGGTAGGAACAATCACATTACTTTTGCAATCGAGAAAATGGTTTGTAAACTGTTCAAAAACACTTGAAACTACTTTTAGATTACTTTCAGATTACTTTGCAGATACTTTTCTAGTTTGGCATGAAAAAAACTAACAACACAGTCTAACCATCACAAGACATCAATAAGCAGGTTAACTCTTTTACACACTAAGTGACTTTTGTTGCAGTACAAGACAGTTCAACACTTAGAAGATTTTTCAGAGAAAACCCACCATACAGTCCTATGGAGAACAAGCATTGGCATAGCCAATAGGTCTCGCTTTGGGACCTTATAAGTGTTTAACCATGCAACAGTTCATGTTGTTGCACCAAGGATATTGTGCTGCATAACTAAATACTTATAAGGTCCCCAAAAGCGAGACCTATTGGCTATGCCAATGCTTGTTCATTTTCCAACGACAACCCCCCTTGCGCAGGAGGCAGATTAAGAGACCCACCAGGATATGGCGGCACTGATTACGAAGTATTGCGGCACCAAAACAGGACTTTTGAGGCACAGAATGGTGATTTTGTCGCAGTTTGTCCACACTTATTGAACTCACATTCACTCCGTTCAGCCTCTAAGCAGAGCACGTCACTTTGACATAGACATGTTTACAGTGTGTGATCTGACTTTGCACTATACATTCCTTTATGACAAGAATATAAAGCATAGGTGAAGCCAAGCAGAGCAGCGAGTGGCTCATGCACACACCTCGTCATCCCCACAGACACTCCCAGCCGGTTGGCACCTGCTGGCAGAGGGCTCCAGGCTGGGGGTGGGCATCCTCGGAGCTGGACAGTAGGCATCAAGCAGGTGGACCTGGAAAGGAGCTGGCAGTAGGCACGGATAACCTTGCAAGTTAACGCCCAGAAACTCGTGCATTTGTGGCTTTCCCAAACGCTGAGCCAACCCTCTCACCCAGGAAACTCCCCTCCGGGGTGGAAACAACAGAGTCAGACCCTACATTTGGCGGGGGTGAAGGGGAAGTGCTGCCCACTTGGGGACAAATATTTTACCCATGCAAGAAACAAAAAATATTTTACCCATGCAAGACCACATACTCCTCAGCACTGTGCAACATTTTTAATGTGTTCAACTCACCATATCTCGGTAGCAATGACAGTATAGTGACAGAAGCATAGGCGAGGTGTCAGCACAGGCTTTAAAGATCTCGTTCGCCGGTTAGCAGGAAACGCAACAGCGTTTGGAGGAAAACAGGAAGCGGCTGGGGGGGATTAGCAGGAAGCCGGAAATGGTTAGCGGAAGAGGATTTCAGGAAGCGGTTCGGGTTGGCAGAAGTCGCTGAAGGACAAAGCGGCACGTAGTTAGGAGGCCATTGGATGGATTTAACTTGGAGCAGTGAGAGATTAGGGCTGGGGTTGGCGGGAAGCGCTGTGGTTTGGGAGTTGGAAACTGAATACACAGCATGTGAGCAGATCTATACAGGCGCTCTTTTGAAAAAAATAGAATTGAGGGGCTATGGAGGCGAATTGAGGTAGCAACACACTCGTTAAAGTACAGGGCAGACTGGAAAGAGGTGAGGGGTATGCTGGTAAGAGGTACAGTGCAGATATGCACCGGAAAGTAATGGGGGCATGGTAGGCTGGTAATAAAGTTGATGCCAATCTGCAGGCAGACTAAAGTGAAAGGGAAAAGTGCAGGGCAAGCTGGCGATGCAGAGGAAAAGAGCAGCGGTGGGAAATGGATACAGGACAGAGCCCAGGGCAAACACTGCATGGCAAGGTCGGGCAGTTTCGCAGTGCAGAGAATGAGGTGCAGGCAGACGGGTTAAGGAAAGGTTGCGGGGCCGACTGACAGCGCTGAGGATAAGCTGCAGAACGGACAGACAGCGCACAGAATGAGTTACAAGACAGGCCGACAGTACAAAGAGGATAAACTGACAGCGCAGAGGATGGCGTGAAGGGCGAGTGGATACTGCAGAGAAGCATGGCCGCCGGACAGTGCAAGACGCGCAGCGTTTACCTTGCCACTCGTGCACGTTTGGCGTTTCCCTTGCGGAAGCGAGCAGCGGCACCATCTGTTTTGAAAGCGCGATCAAGATAATTAAAAACAGATGGCGCCGCTGCTCGCTCCCGCAAGGGAAACACCAAACGTGCACGAGTGGCAATACAAACCAATGGAAAACATGCACGCGTCTAGGCAAAAGTCCTGAGCGATGGCTAAAGGTCCCCTCCTAAGCAGCGCTTGCGCGCTGCGTAGACGAGACCTAAAAACGAAGGGTTAGGTTTGCAGGTATGTAAACTGTTTTAGGAATTGAGTTTTGGTGGGTAGAACAAAGGTTACCCAAGGCTCAGGCTGGCACTCAAGAGGCACCACCAGCGGCACTAGGGCGGCCGGGTGTAGAGTGCCAAAGGGGCTAGGGGTCACCTCGGTTGGGGGCTCCTCACAGGCAGGATACTCTGTCTTGGGAGTCAAGCTCCTGGAGTTAAAGTAAGAGCAAAGGGGGTCCTAGGTTGGCACCACACCATCAGCGGCACAGGGGCGGCCGGGAGTAGGGTGCTCAGGAGCACAATGCTTTCCTATGGAGGATGTTGGTCATGGAAAAGGACTGCAGGCAGCAGTCAGAAGACTGGATGAAGGGAACCAACGACTGGAGGATAAAATTGAAGAGTTGCTGGACACCAGGACACCGTTGGTTGGGCACCTCACAATTTAGGGGCTGTGGGCGCAAGGGGTGTCATTTCGTGTCGGGTTCTTCTCACTGGTTAAGGTCGGGAGGACCCTTCAGGAGGAGGCTGCAGGTGTCGAAAAGAAGGTCGGTGGAGGTCGTCCAACGCTGGATCACAGGTCAGGATCGCCGGGGGGACCTCGCTGGGGATTTGGGCCACTCAAACTCAGACTGTGGGCATCCGGTGCAGAGTGGTGAGGAGTCACAGATCCGGAGTCCTGGCTTGGGTTGCTGTTGGCCAAATCCAGTGTCTACGGGAGATCAGAGTCCTTTGGGAAGGCAGGGCAGGTCCCCGGGGTTCTTGGAGGCTGCTGGCGGCAGGACAGGCCGGTTTCAGCTTGCAGAGTTTCCGGAGTAGGAGACAGGCCGGTTAAGGCTGAGGCAAAAGCCGTTGTCATCCTCTTCTGCAGCACGGCTCTTCAGTCCTCCTCCTTGTCACATCGAATCTGACGATGCAAGATTCAGGGATGCCCCTAAATACTTTATTTAGGGGCAGCACAGGGGTGTGCAAGTTGGGACCAATGGGTCCCTTCCCTGGGGTGTCTACACCCCCTACTATGCCGCCCTCCAGTAGGAGGGAGGCATAGGCCTCTTCCTGACTGGAGGGGTCCCCCCATCTCCAAGATGGGGGGACTGAGAGATGGCCTTTACTTAGCCTCCCCACCTGAGGTTGGCAAAGGTGGGCCCACCTCCCTTCCTGGATAGGTTTTCCTGCCCCCAAAATGGGGGTCAGAACCGTTGAGAGCCAGTTGCTGATAGCAGCAAAAGGCTGGGGGTAGCTAACAAAGGCAGAAGGCCTATGAATCTCCTTCAGGGACCCTGCCCACCTCTGCCCAGGATGTGCTTTGTTTCCAGACCCAGAGAGCGAAGGGCTCTCTAACCAGGGGTCCAGAAATCGGTCTAGGGTTGGCAGATGGCTGGGAGCCAGTCAGGAACCACACCAGAGTTGGTCGTTTTCCAAGGGGCATCTCCAAGATGCCCTCTGAGTGCATTTTTCATTAAATCCCACACTGGTATCAGTGATTCCAAACTTCCCAGACTTCAGTAAAGCCATCATGGAGATGTGGAGTTTGTGTTGACAAACTCCCAGCCCATGCACTCAAAATGGCTCCACTGCTCTTACAATGTCTGTGAATGGCACAGGGGCATATTGCTCATGCAGCTATGCCCTCGCCTGGGTAAGGTGCACCCTGCCTTTAGGGCTGTAAGGCCTGCTAGAGGGGTGACTTACCCATGCCACAGGTAGTGTTGGTGGGCATGGCACACAGGGATGTGTGCCATGTTGACTCTTCAGTTTGGTCTGCACCAAAACAAGCAGCCTGCAATAGCAGGGGGTGGGTGTTCAGGTGAGGGGTTTAAGAGGGTGACACAAGACATGCTGCAGCCCTCAGAGGTCCTTTCTAATCACAAGGCCCTTGGTACAAGTGGTACTTTTTACAAGGGCCTTTACAGGTGGCCCAGAGGTGTGCCAATTCCCTGGTCGCATCACTTCCTCATCTCAGTCAGCTGGACTCCCACCCATGCTACCCCCCCCCAACTCGCCCAACGCAAATTAAGTCCCGCCGCTGGTAAAACTTCCCATAGAAAAGTGGGTACCGGCACTGGAAAACTCCAAGCCTTTCCCTGACACCGATCCGGTGGTGGCTAATGAGAGATTCAACAATTGGATTGAGGGGACGCTAGACCAGGTCCTTTTAAAAACAACCAATCAGTTGCATAAAGGGTCCAACAGAACGGCCTGGTATAACCCCAAACTCCGAGAATTAAAACAAACCTGTAAACAAATTGAAAGAGTCTGGAGAAAGGACTTCTCCCCGACCAAGAAAAAGGAATACAGGGAGGCTATCAAAACCTACAAGCTCGAAATTAAAAAAGCCCAAGCCTCCTACTTCGAGGAAAAAATTTCTTTAGCAGCCAACTCCCCCCGTGAAACATTCCGAATTGCAAAGAAATTACTGAGAGCTCCTTCTCTCCCTGATACTCCCTTAGCCACGGACCAACGTTGCAACAAACTTGCGGAATATTTTTATAACAAAATTCAATCTATTTACGAATCCTTCGCCCCATCCGATAGCCACACTATCCCCCACCCAGAGGACTCGCATACAGGGAGTAAGGAACACTCTCTAAAGACCTTCCCCTTAATGAACTATGAATCACTTCAGACCACCTCTGCACTCGTTAAGAGCGGGTCGCCCAGAGACCCAGCTCCGCCTAAGATTCTGAACCAGGTGGCAGAATCAGTTGCTCCGGTCATTCTAGATTTGATGAACTCCTCCATATCCGCAGGGGTGGTCCCCCCTCTATGGAAAAAAGCCATGGTCAAATCCCTTCTGAAGAAACCTAGCCTGGACCCAGACTGTCTGGGCAACTATCGACCTATCTCGCTCCTCCCAGGAATTAGCAAAATACTGGAGAAACATGCCAATTCGGCGCCCTCGGCTCATCTTGAATTTAATAATCTTCTTCATCCCTCTCAGACTGGCTTTCGCCCCCGCCAAGGCACAGAAACGGCTCTATTAGCAGTCGTGGAAGAATCCAGAAAGATTCTCAATGCAGGAGGCTCCTCTACCGTGATCCTTTTAGATCTCAGCGCGGCCTTTGACACGGTGTAAGGAAGAGGGTTTCTGTTGCAGTAACCCCCCCACTTTTTGCCAGACTACTGATGCACTTTTTCTTGGTGTGCCCTGGGTCCCTGCCAATCAGGTTCCCAGGGCCTGCGTTCTTTCCCCAAAACTAGCCCAATTGGCATCTCTGGCCACAGGTCAGCCCCTGGTAAATGGTACCACAGGTACCCAGGGCCCTGTGACCTGGGAAGACCTCTAAGGGCTGCAGTACTTATTGTGCCACCCTTAGAGGCCCTGCACCTTTTCACACGCACACACACACACACACACACACACACACACACACACACACACTCTGCCTTTGCAGGCTGCGTGTCTTGGTGCAGAACAAAGTGAAGAGTCGACAGGGCACACATCCCTGTGTGCCCTGCCTAAACAACCCACTGCCCTGGCCTAGGGCGGTCACCCCTCCAGCTGGGTGCACTATGCCAGTGGTGAGGGTACAGGTGCATGAGCCCTGTACCCCCTACAGTGCCCAAGTCCATTCTTGGGCATTGTAAGTGCAGTGCTGCCATTAAGAGTATATGGTGCTGGGAGTTTGTCATTACGAACTCCACAGTACCATAATGGCTACACTGAAGACTGGGAAGTTTGGTATCAAACTTCTCAGCACATTAACCCCACACTGATGCCAGTGTGGGAGTTAATGAAAAATGCACACAGAGGGCATCTTTGAGATGCCCCCTGAAAAGCTGACCAGCCTCTGGTGGGTTCCCTGACTGGTACACACCAGCCTGCCACCACGAGACATGTTTCTGGCCCTCTAGGGTGGGAGCCTACGCTCCCTGAGCCCAGAAACAAAGCCTTTCCTGGGCGGAGGTGTTCACACCTCCCCCAGGCCAGGAAGAGCCATCTGTGGCAGGGGAGCTTCAAAGGCCTTGCAGCCTTTGTAATGCGACCCCCAGCCTCTCCTGCTATCAGGAGCAGGCCCCCTTCCTGTCTCCCCTCCCTTTCGGCGGGAAGACAGGCGGGAAAAACTAGCCAGCCCAGGAGGTGTGCCCACCTCTGCCAACTCCACCCCTCAGGTGGGGGAGGCGAGGTGAAGCCCACTCTCCAGTGCTCGCAGATGGCAGGCACTCCCCAATCAGGACAAGGGATTGTGCTCACTCCCCCACGTGGAGTGAGCACACCAAGGGTGTAGTCACCCTAAGGTCATTAGCCCATTGGCTACTGACCTCAAGACCGCTAAAACGCCCCCTAAATACAGTATTTAGGGGGCAGCCCTGAACCAAGATTCAGATTCCCGCAACCTACGAAGAAGGACGAAAGAAGACGCCCAGCAGAGAAGACTGCAGAGAACAACTGACTTGGCCTCAGCCCTACTGGCCCGTCTGCAGTTTTCAGAGATCCTGTGCCAAAAGTCGCCTTGTCCTGCAGTCAGCGACCTCCAGAACCCCTGGGAGGACTGGCTGCCTTCAACAAAGACCGGATCTCCTGTGAACAGCAGTTCTGTTCAAAAGAAACTCCAAAGCAAGACTCGGAGCCTGCTGAGGACAAAGAAACTCGACGCCTGGAACCACCACTGCACCTGTCGCCTACGGCCCGAGTGGCCCACCGGTCCCAGCGAGGTTCCCCAGCGCTCCAGAGTCAGAGTCCACCGTGGGTTGACCCCTCCAGGACTCCCCGACGTCGCCTGCAGCCTCTGGACGGAGACCGCCCCAACCGCGAGTGGCCCGGTAAGGTGAAATCCGACCTCAAAAGACACCCCTGCATCCAGCCGCCCTGCGACCTGGAGAAAAGAACCCGAGGTGCACCTACGTCCCCGAGCCCTCCAACTTACCTGCCCAGCTGCTGATTCCTCCCGGAAGTATTCCTGGACCGAGCCTGCAGCTAAAAACCAAAACCGAAAATCCCCATTGAAAACAGGGCACCCGGCGCCAAAACAGCACTCTGCACCCGGCCGCCCCAGCGCCGCTGAGGGTGCACCTTTTGTGCTGGCTTGTTTCCCAATTTGCCCTGACCTAAACCCTAGGAGCTTTGCTCCCACAGCCGTGTGGCCTGCTTGCCAGCAGCCACCAACCGGAGGCCCCCTATCCTCCATAGGATAACATTGGGCCTCAACACTCTGCACCCGGCCGCCCTAGTGCCGCTGAGGGTGAAACAAAAGTGCATCACTGACCCTGGGGGAGCCCTGAGTCTAACCCCAGAACCTTAACTCCCACAGTTGTTTACTTACCTGCAAACCGATAACCTGTTTTTCCTCCATAGGATAACATTGACAATTTTTCTTCCAAAAAACGACTGTGTGGCGTTTTGAAAACTAAAGATATTCTTTAAAAATCGTACAAATAACCAAAACATGTTTTCTCACCTGGTTGCAGGAAATGTCCCAGTGCTGAATCTAGGTATCTAGCACGGAGTTAGAAAAGTAACGTGAAAAGTAACTTACCTGCGATTTACTGACAAAGCCTATTCATTTCAATGTACTGCTCCAAAAAGTTTCCAAGTGTGGAGTTTTGAAATCTGAAAATATTCTTTAACAAGCATTGGCATAGCCAATAGGTCTCGCCTTTGGGACCTTATAAGTGTTTAGCCATGCAACAGTTGATGTTGTTGCACCAAGGATATTGTGCTGCATAACTAAATACTTATAAGGTCCCAAAGGCGAGAACTATTGGCTATGCCAATGCTTGTTTAGTTTTATCCCTTTCCAGGAGAAGTGCCTGTAGAAATATAGCAGATCCACGTTAACTGCTCAGCTGAAAGGAATCTGGCATTTCTCTGCTCGTTCCACCTTCCCCTGTTCATTCGCACACATTCCATGTTGATCAGACAGGGGAAATACGAGGTGACTGAGAGCTGTAACTGGTCCCTGCGAGTGTGGTAGGTGCGGGGTACGACTGCATTAACGCTGTCATCTGGGCCAAGAATTCCAAAACACTTGGCCAGTCGATTAAAACGTGTTTTGATATAATCTCCTCTGCTACAGCGCCACTCACGCCTGATGGGTAAAAGGCCCCAGTGTCTGTTAAAAATAAACACACACTACCAAAATCTGTTTTAAAAGAAAACAGATTACTTCAAAGTACCCATGGTTTGAGCCGCGCTCTAATTCCGTCCGTTGTATTTCCTGGACTCCAGTGGAAAGACAATATTTGATAAATGCGCAGCCCATATCCCAAAATGTCGGTCTTCTCCCGCAGCAGCATTGTCTCTGGCAAATAAACAACGTAGGTGAAGTCTGTAATACGGTCAACTACCTCTAAAGAGCAGGAATTATGACCCAGTGACAGGACAGGCAGAAAGAATAATGTGGGGAGGAAAAGCAATCAATTTGTTTCCTCAAGTTAGAAATTACCCCCAACTCTACAGTGGCATTGAGAGAGAAGAGTTATGATTTAGAGGGAACGTTCTCGATCCCAGTGCCCTTGTGTTTTGTCTCGGGAAGCGTGTCTGTCTTTGCAACTAACAGCGTGGGTGCACTGAAGCAGGTGGTGTCACCGGCTGGTGCCTAAAGAAAGCAAATGCGTGTTGTGCTACCGCTGAAGTGCGAGCAATCACAAACTGAATATAAATCTGAAACCACCAGGCCTTAGCCCTTGTTCCTCCTCCCCCATTAGGCATGCTTGCGTAATCCTAGAACGATCGCTTAATTTCACTGTGCTCGAGCCGGTAAAACGGCACAGCAAGCCAACCTCCCACTGCAGCAACCTGCAGATACAGGTCTGAATTCCCGCAGGTCTCCCCCGCCTTTCATCAATCGGAGGTCGATGAACTGGCCTCAGAGTGATGGGTTCATAGCAGTACCGTTATTTATAGCACTTTGGACCTGTAATCCTGTATCTGCACTATTAAGTGTCCTACAGATGCTACTGAATTTTAAGAACTTAGAAGCAGTGTTACCTAAAGCACTAAGCGCCGTGTGGTACAAAAACGGGCTATTGGGGAGGGAAGGAGGGGGTCGGCCAGGAGCTACCACCTATGCTTCTTTAGCAGATAGTAGGTAAAAGGAAATTTGTTCACATGCGTGCACCGTTATCATACAATAATACGGATGTTCCTATTCCGTGAGGCCGTAAAAGATCGTGAATAAGTCGATAAGCACCTTTCCCTCCCCGGGAGGAGTGGGGGTGAGGGGTTGTCTCAGGGCTAACACGCCGCGAGTGTTCACATGACCGGGGCTAGAATGACAGGCTGGGGTGGTGGGCGGGCGTGCGCTAAGACCCTGCAGCTGCTGCAGTCCCCTGGATGGAGCAGGCTCTGCATGTGCAGGGAGGGAAGGTAGTCATTAGGGCCGAGGAGGACAGTTTGGTGCTGCTGCAGGATTTCCTTCCAGGTTTTCCGGAGTGGGAATTTGCCGGTTCCTAGTTGTGTCTGGGATTGTGGAAGCAGCCTGGCTGTGTCTGACAAGTAAGCGCTGGCGAAAGTGTCCTGGGAATCCCTGAGAAGGTGTCAGGCAGGGGAAAGCCCTCCTCCCTGCAGGGAGACCATCGGAATTTAGGAACATGAAGCGGGGAGTTCGCGGTTCTCAGACTTCAGATCTGGACTCGTGACGTGACATCCAGTAGAGCAGGAGGAGACAGAGTCTGCCTTTGCCACCCTGAGAGTGGGCATCTGAAACAGCTTCCGCTGGGCATGCAACGCGCAAAACAAAACGAGTGGTGCACGCGCGTGAGCCACAGCCAGCGCGAGAGGCGTTTTCTTGGTGCGTTAACACAGACACGCCCACTGCCCAGTGTGAACAAGCCTGCGAGTGGTGCGTGCGAGAGCGAGCACCAGGTCAGGCCATCTGTTTTCAATTATCGCGCACTCGTCTGGGCACGATAATTGGAAACAGATGTCGCCGGTGCGGGTAACCGCAAGCAATAGGCCGTGGGCGGAGCAAAGGCGGGACATGCACTCGCCTTTGCCCAATTGCGTGCTGTCTTTCATAGAAAGACTCACGCAAAGGCAAATAGCCTCTGACCAAAAACAAACCACACGCACGAGCGTGTGGTCAGATTTTGAAGCCCCCTTACAAAAAGTCTCGTAGAGCAGCGCATGCGCGCTTGCTCAGGCGAGACCTAAAACTCGCACGAATAACAAAAACGCATTTACTCACCCGTTTTCAGGAAATGTCCCAGTGCTGAATCTAGGCATCCAGCACTGAGTTAGAAAAAGTAACGTAAAAGTAACTTACCTGCAATTTGTTGAAAAAGCCCATTCATTCCAATGTACTGTATTTGCGGAGTGTTGCAATCTACTGCATTATCTGTAAATCAAACCAAGTACAATTTCTACTGCATTTTCGAACTGTTTTTCAATCAAGTAACTTATTACTGCAAAGTATTTTATGCTTACCTGTGCCAGGCTTGCTTGGTTCTAGAAATAAAACAACAGTATATTTTTTATACAAAAACAATTGGCCTAGAGTTCAGTTCTTGAGTGTGTGAATTCATTTGCTGACTGAGTGTGTACATCAAATGCTTAACACTGTCCTCTGATACTGCCTTACTGCTCGACCACACTACCACAAAAAGAGAGTAAGGTTTTATCTAACTTTAACCTCTGCCTACCTTTGGGGACTCTTGGACTCTATACACACTGTACCTCACTTTGGTGCAGTATATATAGAGCCAGTTTCTTACACACGGTCAACCACCTCATTCTGGTTCAACGACTCAGAAACCTGGGTGTGTCCGGAGTAGCCTTAACGTGGCTGCAATCCTTCCTGGAGGGAAGATCTTTTCAGGTGTTCGAGGGTGAGGCCACTTCTAAATCCTGGCCCCTCCACTGCGGAGTTCCTCAGGGATCTTCCCTGAGTCCCACACTTTTTAATGCCTACATGGCCCCCCTAGCGGAAATTGTTCTTCCCTATGGGGTGCACATTGTGACCTATGCCGATGACACCCAACTGGTTGTTGCACTTAACCACTCAGACAGGGCCTCCACCTGCCTCTGTACCTGCCTTGAAGAAGTAGCCAAGTAGATGAAACACTTATCTGAAATTGAATGGCGATAAAACCGAGCTTATGCTCCTTGGCAACCCCTCTCTTTTCAAGGCAGACACCATGTTGCCAGCCTCGATGGGCGCGGCACCTGTCCCCAAGTCAGAGATAAAAAGCCTGGGCTTTTGGCTGGACTCTGACCTCAGCTTTAAAGTCCAGGCCAGAAAGGAGGTGGCCTCTTGCTTTGGCATCATAAGGATGCTTCGTAAAGTGCTCCCCCTGCTCCCCTTTCAGGCAAGAAAGCTCATGGTCCAGGCGCTTATTCCTTCACGCCTGGACTACGGCAACGCCTTATACCTTGGAGCCCCGAGTTCGGTCCTCGTCAAACTACAAACAGTACAGAACTGCGCCGCAAGGATCCTCATGGGGACTCAGAACCGGCAGTCTGCAAAACCGGACATGAAGGCTCTCCACTGGCTCCCCACCCGGGAGAGAGTCCACTTTAAGGCCTTATGCATTACCCACAAACTGATAGGAGGGAAAGGACCAGAGATTATCTCCTCTATGGTCAAGCCCTATCGAGCTAACAGGCGACTACGCTCAGATGAGCAACACCTGGCAGTCGTCCCCAGAATTCAGAGAGTCAGAAGTGGTGGTCGGCTATTCTTATATAATGCTACCAAACTTTGGAACTCCCTTCCTCTTCAGCTACGTAGGGAACCCAATCACCTGGTCTTCCGCAAGCTGCTGAAAACATGGCTCTTCCCTAAGTGATTCCCTGAAGCTTCAGTTATCCGCCAGCGCTGGGATGCCTACGGGTAGCTATGCGCTCTATAAATGCTGCTTCATTCATTCACTGTGGGTAACAAAGGTACAGTTTTGGGACAGAACACAGGTGCTGGGGCCTGGTTAGCATGAGCCCAGCACACACTCAGTAAAGTTGGCATCAGGTATCTGGCAAAATGTTAGGCGGGGTAACCATGCAAAAGGGGCACTTTCCTACAGTAACCAGGCAAAAAAAAGGGCCCTTTCCTACACAAACGCTCTAGAATCGGCTGCACTTCTTTTTGCCATGGCTCAGCGCCATCTTTGGTGGCTTTCGGCACCGAAGAGGGTCTTGCCCCATTGTGGCTTTGTGCGTATGGGGTTTCGATGCAGATTGCTTAGGTGCCGATTTTGGCACCGAAAGCATTGGTGCGGAAACATCTTTCGGCTCAGAATCCTTGTCTGACTTTGGGAGTGTCGATGTGGGCTTTTTAGGTCTCGGCCTGGCGTTTGGAGCGCGCATGCGCTCCTCGCCTGCGAGAGCTATAGTAAAGAGTGTGAAGAAGGGGACTTTAATCCACGCCCCTGTGTCTCGACCGTTTGCAATTGGCTTAAGTCATGATTAATGTTTTTTCCGTGCTTTTGGTTTGCTGGCTGTCACTTTGTTGACGCCCTTGCAGTTTTGTGATGCCGCCCATCGTGACAAGCACATCTGTTTTCACTCAGGCCATGTGACGGACTGCAAACCAAAAGCACGGAAAAAACATTAATCACGACCTAAGCCAATTCTAACAAGTGGCTGAATGAAAACATATCGCGAGCGTTTTTTTCTCTTTGTGCTTCACAGCCCTCGTGAAGAATTTTCTTATCTGCTTGTTAAATAAACAAGCAGATAAGAAAAGTCTTCACAACAGCCATGAAGCAGACGAGCCATGGCGCACAGGCATTCCGAGGGCGCCTGTTCCCAGCACTTCCCCATCCAAACAAGCATTTGCAATGCAATAGGTCTCGCATTTGCGAGAGTTTAAGCTATTGGCATTGTAAATGACAATGCCTTTTATTTATGTTTTAAAAACCAACACGTAAATAAAAGGCATTGCCATTTACAATGCCAATAGCTCAAACTCTCACAACTGCGAGACCTATTGCATTGCAAATGCTTGTTTGGTACTGTTGCCGAAACATATTTTGAGGCCTTATATTTTAGGACGCTAGTCGAAAGCTTTCCAGGCAGAGTGGATATATCTGTGTGCCTGTTGGTGGCGACTGCCATGGCCCAAGGACAGTGGGGCTCCGAAAGCTTGTTTGGGTGGTTGAGTAGGGGCTGTGGGCGGCTATCGCCAAGGAACTCACGTGCCCTACCTGGAATCTGGGTCGCAGTCCGAGCTGTCCCCACTGCTAGCCGCAGTATCAGTACATCCTGAGGCGCTATCTGCTCTTCTGAGTTCTCTGGTTTCTGTTCAGGGTCTGGTGACCGTAAGAAACTGGCTCTATATAACTGCACCAAAGTGAGGTACAGTGTGTATAGAGTCCAAGAGTCCCCAAAGGTAGGCAGAGGTTAAAGTTAGATAGAACCTTACTCTCTAATAGTGGTAGCTTGGTCGAGCAGTAAGGCAGTATCAGAGGACAGTGTTAAGCATTTGGTGTACACACTCAGTCAGCAAATGAAGTCACACACTCAAGAACTGAACTCTAGGCCAATTGTTTTTGTATAAAAAATATACTGTTATTTTATTTTAGAACCAAGCAAGCCTGATACAGGTAAGCATTCAATTCTTTTCAGTAATAAGTTACTTGTTGTACACAGTTTTAAAAAGCAATGAAGATTGTACTTGATTTGATTTACAGGGGATGCAGTAGGTTGCAATACTTAGTAAATGCAGTACATTGAATGAATGGCTTTTTAAGGTAAATGCAGGTAAAATTACTTTTGCGTTACTTTTGTAATCCAGTGCTGGACTCCTAGATTCAGCACTGGGACATTTACTTAAAACAGGTAAGTAATTACGTTTTTGTAGTATGTACGATTTTTAAAGAATATTCTTGTATTTCAAAAGTCCACACTTAGAAACTTTTTGGACCAGTACATTGAAATACATAGGCTTTTCCTGTAAGTTGCAGGTAAGTTACTTTTACGTTACTTTTCCTACTCAGTGCTGATACCTAGATTCAGCACTGGGACCTTTCCTGCAAATAGTTGAGAAAATTCGTTTAGGTTATTTGTGTGATTTTTAAGGAATATTCTTAGTTTTCAAAAGTCGACACTTAGAAACTTTTTGGGAGAAAAAGTGTCAATGTTGTTCTATGAGGAAAAACAGGTTATCGGTTTCGAGGTAAGTAATCGGTCTTTTGAGTTAGGGTTCTGGGGTTAGACTCGGGGATCTCCCAGGGTCAGTGATGCACTTTTGTTGCACCCTCAGCGGCACTAGGGCGGCCGGGTGCAGAGTGTTGAGGCCCAATGTTGGAGGATAGGGGCACTCCGGTTGGTGGCTGCTGGCAAGCAGGCCACGGGGTTGTGGGAGCAAAGCTCCTAGGGTTAAGCTCAGGGCAAGTTGGGGACCAAGTTAGCACAAAAGGGGCACCCTCAGCGGCACTAGGGCGGCCGGGTGCTGTTTTGAGGTCGGGTGCCCTGTTGATTTCAATGGAGATTCCCCGGGACAAAGAAACACTGCAGGCTCAGGGACGAGGATCTTCCAGGAGTGACCACCACTTCGAGGGGTAAGTTGGGATGTTGAGGGTTGGTTAGGCACCGCTGGGTTGGGCACACAAGGCCGTGGGGCGTCGGGTGCAGGGTTGCCTTGGGATGTCGGATTTTCTTACCCGCTCTGGTCGCGGTAGGGGGGTCCTCTGGATTGAGGCTGCAGGCGTCGTCAGGAGGCTTGAGGCAGGTCAGGGGTCGCCGGATCTCGGGTCAGGATCGCCGTGGGGACCTCCTCGTGGTATTTTTCCACTCTAGCTCGGGCCGGGTTCGGCGGGTGCAGAGTGGGCTGGATTCGCGGTTCCTGGCTGGCACCAGAAGCTGCAGTTCAAACACGTTCTGTGTTCACAGGAGAAACAGCTTGGAAAGTGAAGGAAGGCAGGTCCTCCGGGGTTTTTGAGGTTGCTGGCCGCTGGACACGCCGGGGTTTTGCAGGAGCAGGTTCGAGGGGAGACAGGCCTGTAGGGCTGGGGCCAAGTCAGTGGGCGTCGTCCTCTTGTTAGCTCTGCACGGCTCTTCGTCCTTCTTCTTTCCTTCTTGTAGGTAGGCTGGATCTGCCTTCCTGGTTTAGGGCTGCCCCCTAAATACTGTATTTCGGGGGCGTTTTAGGGGTCTTGAGGTCAGTAGCCAATCGGCTACTGACCTTAGGGTGACTACACCCTTGGTGTGCTCACCCCACGTGGGGAGTGAGCACAATCCCTAGTCCTGATTGGGGAGTGCCTGCCATCTGCAACATGGCGAGCACTGGAGAGTGGGCTTCACCTCGCCTCCCCCACCTGAGGGGTGGAGTTGGCAGAGGTGGGCACACCTCCTGGGCTGGCTAATTTTTCCCGCCTGTCTTCCCGCCGAAAGGGAGGGGAGACAGGAAGAGGGCCTGCTCCTGATAGCAGGAGAGGCTGGGGGGGGTCGCATTACAAAGGCTGCCAGGCCTTTGAAGCTCCCCTGCCACAGATGGCTCTTCCTGGCCTGGGGGAGGTGTGTACACCTCCGCCCAGGAAAGGCTTTGTTTCTGGGCTCAGGGAGCGTAGGCTCCCACCCTAGGGGTCCAGAAACATGTCTTGTGGTGGCAGGCTGGTGTGTACCAGTCAGGGAACCCACCAGAGGCTGGTCGTTTTCCAGGGGGCATCTCAAAGATGCCCTCTGTGTGCATTTTCATTAAATCCCACACTGGCATCAGTGTGGGTTTAATGTGCTGAGAAGTTTGATACCAAACTTCTCAGTTTTCAGTGCAGTCATTATGGTGCTGTGGAGTTCGTAATGACAAACTCCCAGCACCATATACTCTTAATGGCAGCACTGCACTTACAATGTCTAAGAATGGACTTAGACACTGTAGGGGTACAGGGCTCATGCACCTGTACCCTCACCACTGGTATAGTGCACCCAGCTAGAGGGGTGACTGACCTATGCCAGGGCAGTGGGTTGTAGGCATGGCCCACAGAGGTGTGTGCCATGTCGACTCTTCACTTTGTTCTGCACCAAAACACGCAGCCTGCAAAGGCAGTGTGTGTGTGTAAAGGTACAGGGCCTCTAAGGGTGGCACAATAAGTACTGCAGCCCTTAGAGGTCTTCCCAGGTCACAGGGCCCTGGGTACCTGTGGTACCATTTACCAGGGGCTGACCTGTGGCCAGAGATGCCAATTGGGTACAGTTTTGGGGAAAGAACACAGGCCCTGGGAACCTGATTGGCAGGGACCCAGGGCACATCAAGTCAAAGTGCATCAGTGGTCTGGCAAAAAGTGGGGGGTTACTGCAACAGAAACCCACTTCCTTACAGTGACTGCTTCTCGAAGATGTCCGGGGTGTCTACTGTACATCGCTGAATAGTGATGAGGGCCCAACGACGCTCCCTTCGCTTGAAGTGTTTTCTTCGACTGGGAACACCAAGCACGCCTCGCAGGAAGTCTCCTCTTTGTCCGGTGACAAACAGATTTCACACTCAGTGTTGGTGTTGCTGGGAGTACTTCGTGTGGCACCTAGGGCAAAAGCTGAAGGGCGTGTTTTCCATTTCTTGTCAACGCTGGCATGGGGAGTGGAGGCTAAGGAGGTCTGGAAGGCCAGGCCCCCTTGGAAAAGTTCAAACACACCAGCCGGTGTTTGGTAGTGAAAGTGGTTTGGTTGGAGGGAAAAAACGGGCCGCTGCAAAGGCCTTGGTGAGGAATCTAGCTTTGGTTCTGGAGCGTCAATGCCGATCCAGACGGCAGAAAAAACCAATCTAAGAAAGGAGCCAAGGAACATGTGCAATGCACACCGGAGGAGGGCAGTAGGAAGCTGGCTCTTCATACGATACATCACAAAGTGGTTATATCGTGCAAAGAGCCCACAGATTACCCCGCAAGTGTACAGGGCTCAAAGTAAGTAGGTGCTCTATTTGTGGTAGTGTGGTTGAGCAGTCTTAGGCCTAACACAGAGGAGCCTAAGACATTTGTTATGCACACATTGATTAATAAATTACACACGACTCAAAAAGGAGATCCACACCAATTTAAGGTAGGAAAATGCTACTTACCCAGTATGCATCTGTTCTTGGCATATAGAGCTGTAGAATCATATGCTTTTGCATAGATCGCCATCTAGTGTTGGGTCCCGATGTTTGCACTTTGTTTTTCTTCGAAGAAGTCTTTCCAGTCACGAGGTAGGTGACTCCTCCTTTCGGTGATAGTGGGCATGGGCATCGACTCCATTGTTAGATTGTTTTCCCGCAGAGGGTGATAATGGAGTTAGTAAGAAGGAGAAGTCCATGAATGCATGTATATAAGTAAGATGTTACTGTAACACGTATAGGTACCCGGGGAGGCGGGCGCATATGAATCTACAGCTCTATATGCCAAGAACAGATGCATACTGGATAAGTAGCATTTTCCGTTCGAGGCATATGAGCTGTATATCATATGCTTTTGCATAGACTACATAGCAGTGATCTCCCAAAGCGGTGGCTAACCTGTAGCTGGTGCAGTGGTCTGAAATAGTGTACGTAAAAATGCTTGGCCTACCCTAGCTTGCTGTGCTGCTAACACATCCACAAAATAGTGTTTTGTGAATGTGTGAGGTGTAGACCATGTTGCAGCTTTGCATATGTCCTCTATGGGTATATTTCCATAGAAGCCCCCAGTTTGCGTGTAGAGTGCGCTCTAGGGGGAACTGTTAATGTCCGTTTAGCCTTTGCATAGCATATTTGAATGCATTTGACTATCCACCTTGCAATACCTGATTTTGAAATAGGATTGCCTTTGTGTGGCAGAGCAAAAGCGACAAAAAGGTGATTTGTATTACGGAAAGGTTTTGTCCTTTCAATGTAGTAAAGCAATGCTCTTTTCACATTTAATGTGTGTAGAGCACGTTCTGCCACTGAATCTGGTTGAGGGAAGAATACGGGTAACTCAACAGATTGATTGATGTGAAAAGCAGAAATGACTTTAGGAAGGAATTTAGGATTAGTCCGAAGAACCACTTTATTTTGGTGCATTTGTAAAAAAGGTTCTTCTATAGTCAATGCCTGAAGTTCACCCACTCTTCTGAGTGATGTGATAGCAACTAGGAAAGCAACTTTCCATGTGAGAAATTGCAGTTCACATCTGTGCAATGGTTCAAAGGGTGGACCCATTAGTCTGGTGAGAACAATGTTGAGATTCCACACTGGAGCAGGTGGACGTCTCGGAGGAATAACTCTTTTGAGTCCTTCCATAAACGCTTTAATGACAGGTACTCTAAAAAGAGATAGATGCTGTCTATTTTGGAGGTATGCAGCTATAGCAGCTAGATGTAAACGTATGGACGTGTATGCTAGATTGGAACGTTGTAGATGTAACAAATAGCATATAATGTTTTGGACAGAAGCATCAAGCGGGTTGATGTGGTTGTTATTACAGCAAATCACAAACCGCTTCCACTTTGCTGCATAGCAGGCTCTTGTGGTAGGACGTCTAGCTTCTTTGATAATATTCATACAGTCTGGTGGTAGATTAAGATAGCCAAACTCTAGGACTACAGGTGCCAGATCGCCAGATTGAGTTGACTGGGGTCTGGGTGTCTTATGTCTCCATGGCTCTGTGTGAGGAGATTGGGTGCAAGATGTAGTTTTTGATGAGGAACTACAGAGAGTTCCAATAGGGTTGTGAACCATGGTTGACGTGCCCATGTGGGAGCAACTAGGATTAGTGTCAGGGACGCTTGTTTGAGTTTCAGAACCACTAATGGAATCAGTGGGAGAGGTGGAAAGCCTAAGCAAATATCCCTGACCAGTTCATCCATAGTGCATTGCCTTTGGACAATGGGTGTGGATACATGGACGCGAAGTTTGGGCATTTTGCGTTTAAGTGAGTGGCAAACAGGTCTATGTCTGGGAAGCCCCACATTTGAAAGAATGGGAGGAGAACTTGAGGGTGTAGTTCCCATTCGTGGATTTGCTGTGTCTGACGACTTAGCAGCTCTGCCATCTGATTGTCTACTCCTGGGAGGTGTTCTGCTAGGAGATAGATTCTGGGATGAATGGCCCACCTCCAGATGTCCTGGGCTAGGTGGGACAGTTGGAGTGAGTGTCCCCCCCCCCCCCACTGTTTTTGAATGTAGTACATGGCTGTCATGTCTGTATGAATCAGCACAGTCTTGCGTACTAGCTGAGCTTGAAAAGCTTACAAAGCCAGAAAAATCGCTAACAGTTCTAGATGATTTATATGAAGCTGTTTTTGTTGCAAACTCCACATACCTTGAATTGTGTGGGTTTGGAGATGCACTCCCCAACCGGTCAGTGATGCGTCTGCTTGTCAGTACTATCTGTGGAACCGGGTCACTGAAGGGCCGCCCTTTCAAAAGGTTTTGTGTGTTCCACCACTGCAGAGAGCAATGGGTGCGGCCGTCTACCAACACTAGATCTGATAATTGACCTTGAGCCTGGTTCCACTGACGTGCTAAGTATTCCTGTAAGGGGCGCATCTGAAGTCTTGCGTAGGGCACTATGAAAATGCAAGACGCCATAATTCCCAGTAACTGCATGAACAGTCGAGCTGGTAAGGAGTGTTGAGGCTGGAACTGAGAGATCAGGTTTTGAATATTCCTGATTCTGGCTGGAGTTGGGTATGCTAGAGCTTTTTGTGTGTCTATAGTAGCACCTAGATAGTTTTGAGACATGGATGGTTGGAGATGGGATTTGGTCTGATTTACTGTGAATCCTAGTTGGTGAAGCAGTTGCACAGTCTTTTGTGTGTGGCGTAGACAGCTGTTGTGCGAGCTGGCCTTTATGAGGCAGTCGTCTAAGTATGGGAAGACGTGAACATGTCTTCTCAAATGGGCTGCGACTACTGCCAGACATTATGTAAAAACCCTGGGAGCAGTTGTTACTCCGAAGGGAAGGACTTTGAATTGATAATGTTGGCCTGCTACCACAAACGGAAGGTATTTGCGGTGCGCAGTGTGTATTGGAAAATGAAAGTAAGCGTCCTTTAAATCCAGAGTGGATAGAAAGTCGTCTTGCTGAAGGAGAGGAAGCACTTGTTGGAGTGTTACCATATGAAAATGGCCCGACTGGATGTATAGATTTAGTTCTCTGAGGTCCAATATAGGCCTCAGAGAGAAGTCCTTTTTGGGAATGAGGAAGTAGAGGGAGTACACTCCTGTTCCTTGGTATTGTAAAGGGACTGGTTTCTATTGCACCTTTTTGCAACAAAGAAAGAATCTCTTGCTTTAAAAGGGCGAGATGTTCTTGTGACATGAGGTGTGACCTTGGAGGAATATTTGGTGGAGTGCTAGTAAGTTCCAGGCAATAACCAGATTGGATGATTTGTAAAACCCATTTGTCTGATGTAATCGTGTTCCAAATGGGTAGAAATTGTGAAAGACGACCCCGACAGGAGTGGAATGATCGGGGGTATGAGAAATAAGTCACTGCTTGTTGTTTGCAGGGGAGGTGCGTGTTGCCTTCCCTTGCCATTGTTTCCTCTATATCCTCCTCTAAAGTAACCTCTTGAGGAGGGCGACTGATTGTTGTCCTTGTAAGAGGAGGAGGGATTCTCTGTAGATACATTTTTGGAGCCGCCTCTATAGAATGAGCGACGAAAGGAACACCTATTAGAAGGTGATTGTAAGGCCCCCATGGACTTAGCAACTTTTGTATCTTTTTTCATCTTTTCTAGTGATACATCAACAGCTGGGCCAAAGAGATGTTCTTTATCAAAAGGTTGATTAAGAATAGAGGCTTGTACTTCAGGCTTGAACCCTGAAATCCTTAGCAAGCTGCTGTATCTGCCGGATCTAACGCACACCTGATAGAGGTATTAGTTATTAATTTACCTTCTTGAATAAGGTCACTGGCTTTAGTCTTATGCTCATCCGGTAAAAATTCAATGAGCTTTTCGAGTTTGTCATAATGAGCTCTATCATACCTTGCCAACAGTGCTTGGGCATTAGCAATGCGCCAATTATTAGCCGCTTGTGAGGCTATCTTTTTTCCCGAAGCATCTACTAATTTGGACTCCTTATCAGGAGGAGGGGCGTCCCCTGTTTGAGAGTTAGCTCTCTTTCGAGCATTGGAAACGACCAGAGAGTCTAAGGGTAACTGGCCACTGATATACACAGGGTCATTAGGTGCAGCTTTGTATTTTTTCTCTACCCTGGGAGTGATGATCCTAGCTCTTACAGGGTCTTTAAAGATATCCTCAGTGTGTTTGAGCATCGCCTTTAACATTGGCAATGTTTGTGTAGCCCTTTGAGATGAACTCCGTGTTTCCAGCAAAAAATCCTCATCTAAACTTTCTTTATGAAGCTCTATTGTGCAGCCCTATTAAGGAGCTCAATGTACCCAATGTTGTCATCTGGGGGCGAAGGCCTGGGTGGATATAGGTCAGGGTCATAATCTAGTTGAGGGACATTATAATGATCCCATGGATCAGGATCCTGTGGTGCATCTTGAGTTTGATAGTCATCCCCATCCCCTATATCTTGTGGGTCAGGTGATGGTGGTGTAGGGGAATGTGTAGGTGTAATTAGTAAATTTGGATCAGTGGGTGAAGAAGGTGGGATATATGGTGGAGAAGGGTTAGTGCCCACATTTTCCTTCTTCAGAGGAATGTTGTAGTCCTCTGGTATGCTCATTTTCCTTTTCTCTGTAAGTTTGGCATGAATATGTCCTTTTTGTGGGTTAATAACGATCTCCTTCTGTTTCGGATCCGAAGGTGGATTATCGATCCGAGGCTCTTTAGTTGCAGTACTTTCTTTTGATGCTGGTTTTGGCGTGGAACGTTTCGGCTCCGAAGATTTAGGTTTATGCAACGGTGGCACGGAAACCAGAAGGTGTTTTGTTTTTGACGCCGAAGGTTTCGGGTCGGCACCGGCATGGGGACGGGTAGAGCCCGAGCCGGAAGGCTGTTGTTTATGTTTCGGCGCCGAGCTCGAAGGCGGGCCACTCGAAACCTTTTCTCAGTGCCGACCTTGGCCCGAAGGCAGAGGAGGGACCAGAGCCTTTTTATGAAGAAGATGGTATGGGAAGGAAGTCTCTTTACTCACGATCCGTTGTCCCGGTGTGAGGTCTTCGGCATCGGAGTCAGCTTCAGACACGGAGATGTGTTCTTCTTCCATTTCGGCTTCTTGCACTTGCGTTTCTTCGTGTTCGGACTCATCATCGAGGAGGTCCGGCGCAGCGCCGCTTTGTTGGTACATTTCGTGACGTCGAGCCCGACGATCACGGAGGGTTTTCTTCGATCAGAACGACCGACACGCTTCGCAGTCTTTCTCGTCATGTTCCGGGGATAGGCAGAGGTTGCACACCTCGTGCAAGTCGGTGCGCGGAAACTTAGTGCGACACCCTGGACATAACTTGAATTGAGTCCGTTCCATCAGCTGCTACCGATTCCGGCGCGGGTAGGCCCAACGGCCTTCCACGAATATTCCGATCGAAGGTTTGAGAGTAAACGATACGCGGAGAATGGGAAACGCGATCGATAAACAACACCGTCAAGGGTAGTGGATTGCGCGTTGAAGAGGGCCCGAAGAAACTGTGCCGAACCGGAGCGCAACAATTCACATCCGAACCCGATGGCGGAAAAAAACAATCTAACAATGGAGTCGATGCCCATGCGCACTATCACCGAAAGGAGGAGTCACCTACCTTGTGACTGGAAAGACTTCTTCGAAGAAAAACAAAGTGCAAACATCCGGACCCAACACTAGATGGCGATCTATGCAAAAGCATATGATCTACAGCTCATATGCCTTGAACAGTACTTTTTTCACAAGAAATACACTTAGTGCAATTTTTCAGTTCAGCAATGTTAACCTATGGGAGGAAACCAAGAATGTGGTTTTGCAGGCAAGTATAAGACTTACAGCCTTGCTTTTCAGGATGAAGAATCAGCATCAGGCAAGGTTAAGGTGAGTAGCAAATCTGTACCTCCAGCGGCACAGGGGCAGCTGGGTGCAGGGTTCAATGTGGAATCTGCTGCCAATGTTTTCCAATGGAGAAAGGGGGTAATGAGAAGTTACTTACCTGTAATCCTAGTTCTCTTCCAGGGGTATCCTCATCAAAGTCATAAGCACATGAATATTCCCGCCCATGCGCGGGACCCCGGAAACATCACATATATGTGAAAACCATATATGTAGCTCTATATATATATATATCCATATATATATATATATATCCATATATATATATATATATATATATATATATATATATATATATATATATATATATATATATATATATATATATATATATATATATATATATATATATATATATAAACACACAATGCAGCCTCCCATAAACATGCTGAGCAATGTTGCAAGGAATTCTCATGCACAAACATATTCCAATAAAGCAGGAGAAAGAAAACTTTTGAAAACTGCTTTAATATACAGCAGACAATACAATCCTGCAAGGAATAATAATGAACCATAGGCTGCATTGTAGAAACAGTGTAGAAAGCTGAAAAGCGAACCCACAAACACTCAGATAAACTGGCACCGTGCCTTTAAGGCAGCCATGTCCCCTAGCTTCCAATCATGCCTCAGGGGTGACAGTTAGGTCAGTTGTTCTTTGCGGATATCCGCAGACCTTTTTTACAAAGAGATGTATGTATCATGTTCACTTGCCCGGGGAGGCGGGTGGGTTGCTTATGACTGATGAGGATACCCCTGGAAGAGAACTAGGATTACAGGTAAGTAACTTATCCTTCTCTTCCAGGGGATCCTCATCAATAGTCATAAGCACATGAATAGAATAGCAAGCCCATCCCCTCATCCTGCGGGCAAGTAAACAGAGTACCATCAAGATACATAAACGCCATAAGGCCTATACAGACTCCAATAGGTTAGCATTGGAACAGATTCCTCAAGGAGGCCTGGCCCACTTGGGTATCTGCTCTGGAGTCAGAATTCAGACAGTAATGTCTGGTAAACGTATGGACCGATTTCCAAGTTGCCGCCTTGCAAATCTCGGCCATCGGTACATTATGTAAGAATGCAATCGTAGCAGCCTTGCCCCTAGTAGAATGAGCTTTAGGGGAGGCAAACAGAGGCTTGTTTGCTATTTGGTATGCCAACTTTATACAAGATACTATCCATCTTGAAATGGGTCTTTTAGAAGCTGGGAAGCCTGTTCTAACAGAGCCATAGTTTACAAACAATTGATCAGTTTTTCTAATGGATTTTGTTGCATCCAAATAGAATTTGAGAACCCTCTTGAGGTCTAGCGAATGAAGAGACCTTTCCGCTGGTGTGGATGGATTGGGAAAGAAAGAGGGTAGAGAAATCGTCTGATTAACATGGAACTCCGACACAACCTTAGGTAGGAAGGAAGGGTGAGTTCGCATAACCACCCTATTATGGTGGAAAACCGTATAGGGTTCTTTAGAACAGAGTGCTTGTATTTCACTCACTCTGCGTGCTGATGTAATTGCTACTAGAAAAGCTACTTTCCAAGAAAGGTGTTGTAATGTAGCCTTATGAATGGGTTCAAATGGAGGTCCCATCAATTTAGACAAGACCAAATTCAACTCCCAAGGAGGAGAAGGAGGTCGAACAGGGGGATAAACCTTTTTCAACCCCTGCAGGAAGTCCTTGACCACCTGAAGCTGAATGAAAGAAGGCTGGTTAGGTGATTTACGATATGCTGCGATAGCCGCCAAATGCACTTTAATGGAAGAATATTTCAAACCAGATTTGGCCAAATAGAGCAAATACGGCAAGATTACCTCCTCTTGCCCGTTAATTGGACTCCAATCATTACGGATACACCACAAGTAAAACCTTTTCCACTTTAGAGAGTATGAGGATCTTGTGGAAGGTCTCCTTGACTCCCTTAAAATGTCCATGCAGTCTTGAGGAGGTTCAAATGACCGTACTGCAGGACTTCAGGAGCCATGCTGTCAAGCTGAGCGAGGAAGGCTGAGGTGCAGAATCTTCCCTCCCATTTTGGTGAGAAGGTCCGGCCTGCACGGAAGTCTCCGATGCGGGCGAACCGAGAGTTGCAACAGGTCCGGATACCACCATTGGCGAGGCCAGTCCGGTGCTATGAGTATCATCCTCATTCTGGATTGCAGAAGTTTGGCCACCACCTTCAGAACTAGAGGGAGGGGTGGAAAGGCGTATGCAAACGTCCCTGACCAATCTATCAAAAGAGCATTCCCTCTCGTTCCTGGTCGGTAAAACCTGGATGCGAAGGCGTGGCATTTTCTGTTTTGATCGTCTGCAAAAAGGTCGATGAAAGGATGACCCCATTGATGAAAGATGTCTGCCACAACTTCGTCGTTGAGCACCCAGTCTTCTTGCTCTTGGAAGTGACGACTGAGGAGTCTGCTCGCACGTTCTGCTCTCCCGGCAGATGGATTGCCGTGATCGATAGGTTCCTGGCTAGCAGCCAGTGCCAGATCGCCTGGGATTCGAGACAGAGGGCGAGAGCGTGTTCCACCTTGTTTGTTCAAGTAATACATGGTGGTTGTATTGTCCGTTTGCACTAGGATCGATCCGAGCTGAATTGACGGTTGAAAAGCTTTGAGGGCTAAATGAACCGGCCGCAGTTCCAGCATATTGATGTGATACGTCTGTTCTCTGTTGGGCCATCTGCCCTGAGTTTGCAGATGACCCAGATGCGCTCCCCAGCCCTGAAGTGATGCATCCGTGATCAGGGATTGTTCTGGCAGAGGTTGGTGAAAAGGGACTCCCACCAGCAGATTCTGTGGTTGCAACCACCAGAGAATGGACTTCTTTGCTGCAGGAGAGAGGATAATCCGGTCGTTCCACTGACCCAAGGATTGATCCCATTTGTCCTCGAGATCTTGCTGTAACGGTCTCATCCTCAATCTGGCGTTGGGTATGAGAAAAATGCACGAGGCCATCGAACCCAGCAGAGAAGCCACCTGTCTTACTGACGGCTGATGAGCCTGAAGGATGATGTTGCCTTTGTCTTTCATTGATGACAATCTCTCCTCCGAAGGAAACACTTTTCCGAGGTCGGAATTGAGGTTGGCGCCCAGATAGTGGAGTGATTGAGTTGGGTGAAGGATCGACTTGTCCCGGTTGACATGTAGGCCTAAGCGCTGAAGGAGATCTAGGCAGGTGCGAAGGTGTTCCTGCACCATTTGAGGAGAGGGTCCCTTCAACAGCCAGTCGTCCAGGTATGGATATACGAACAGGCCTTGGCGATGTAATGCTGCCGCTACCACTGCCATGCATTTGGTGAATACCCTCGGAGCTGATTTTAGGCCGAAGGGTAAGACTTTGAACTGGTAATGTTTTGTTCCACCGTGAATCGCAAGAACTTGCGATGTCGTGCTGTGATTGGGATGTGAAAATACGCATCTTGGAGATCCATCGAACACATCCAATCGCCTTTCCTTAGATGTGGAAATATTTGGTGGAGCGCCAACATCCGAAACTTTTCCTTTTGATGGACTTGTTCAGAGAACGTAGATCCAGAATTGGTCTGAACTTGTTCGGTTGATCTTTTTCTGAACAAGGAAGTATCGTGAGTACACTCCCTTTCCTCTCTGCGCTTGAGGGACCTCTTCTATTGCTCGTTTTCGAGAAGGGTCGACACTTCCTGACGCATGGGAGGTCTATATGTAGATGACGAGATTTCACAGGAGGAATGTCTCTTGGGGACTTCCAAAACGTAGTGTGTACCCATTTTTAGTATATTTAGCACCCACTGATCTTTGGTTATGTTGCGCAACTCTTGAATGTAACTTGAGATACTTCCTCCCACTGGAGTGTGCAACGGTGCTAGAGGAAGCAGAAACTCATTGCTTCCCTGGAGTTTTTGATGCGGAGGAGGACTGCTGTTGATGTCCTCTTCCTCTCGAGGAACGGCGGCCTTGATACTGGGATTTGCCCAGTTTGTTTTGTGACCATTGAGGGTTTGAACCCTCTGTTGGTAGTTTTCCGATTGTAGGGCCGGTATCTCTTCCTAAATTCCTTTTTCTTCTCTAGGCCCACAGCCTTTAAGGTGTCCAACTCTGCCTTCATCCTCGCCATTTCTTCGTCTGTGTGTGCACCAAACAGTGAAGTGCCAGAAAAAGGGAGATTCAGGATGCGTTGTTGTGCCTCCGGTTTTAACGCTGTGAGGCGCAGCCAGGAAGATCGTCGTGCACATATGCCATGTGCATACGAGTGAGCCGCCAGGGACGCACCATCTGCTGCAGTGCTGATTACCTGGTTAGCCACCAGAGCACCTTCGTGAAGGATTTCAGAGAAGTCCTGTTGATCCTCCTTTGGGAGCTTGTCCTTGAAGCGCTCCAGTGAGTCCCATAGTGACCTGTCATAACGACCCAGCAGAGCCGCAGCGTTGGACACTTGCAGAGAAGACGCTGCAGAGCCACAAGCCTTCCGTCCCCAAGAGTCTTGTGCTCTACTCTATCCGGAGGAGGAAGATGCCACCGCATGCGTCTTTTCGCTGCTGCAATAATAACAGAGTCCGGAGGTGGATCCGATCTAAGGAAAAGAGGATCCGATGCAGCTGGCTTATATTTTTTAAGAATCCGAGCTGGAGCTGCTTTAGCCAATGCTGGAGCGAGGAAGAGATCCATTACCGGCTCGATTATACCAGGAACCAAAGGAAGCAATGGTCTAGTCGCAGACCTTTGGTGGAGAGTCTCAAAAATGATGGACTTGGTTGTCTGAGGAGCTGACATGGTGATGCCCAGCTTCTGAGCCCCTCTGGTGAGAACATCATGAAAAGTGTTCACATCATCAATAGGCGACACTCTGGAGGGAGGACTATCCGTCAGGGTAGGTGAGTAATCCCTTTTGGATGAACGTGTCGAAGAGGAAGACCAAGACGGTGTACGCCGCCTCTTGCGATGTCCCTGAGACGACCTGCGTTCAGGGGATCTGCCTTGGTGTTCCCTGGTCCGAGTGGTGGGTGATCTGTCCACTTCCTGCACAAGACGCTGCAATGGTGATCTGTGCAGCGGACTGGAGTAGTTCGTAGGCCGTTGGGCGTGACCTGCGGGCCCCTTCTGCCAATGATGGAGAGGTTGAAGCCATCTGGGAGAAAGATGGATGGAAGGAGATCGCTGTCTCCTTGGAGAACCTCCTGGCAGTGATTTTGTAGGCTCCTGCGAGTGATCAGAAGCACTGCGTGATGACGCAACCGTCTGGGGTGAGCTCCGAATGGAGTGAGAGGACTCTCTGCGGCTTCTGGAGCGTGATCGGCGTCTTGATGAGCGATGTGACGTCGATGGGGTGTGTCTCGACGTCGACCTGCTCTGTGTCACCATCACTGGTGAGTTTCTCCTCGACGTCAACCTCTGTGTGTCTGGAGCCCATAGACCTCGCCTTCGACGTTGAGCGTGCAGGAGACCTCAACGATGAGCGGGTAGACGGAGAAAACCTTCTCGACGTCGACCTTTCTCTCGACTTTGACCTTCTCGCCGTCGACGGAGACCGCCGTCTCGACGTCAAACGACGTTTGGTATATTTCACTCTTGGTCTTGACGTCGAATGCCTCGTCGTCGGAGAGGATCTTGCCTTCGACGTCGAACGCCGCCTGGACGACGACGGAGGCGATGAGTGTCTAGCCTCAGGTGACGAGGCGTGTCTCGACGTCGACTGTCGTCTGGGTGACGTCGACTGAGATGCCTGCTCGGCGTCGAACGCTGGAGATCCTGCGACGGCGGAGCCTGTCTCGGCGTCGAACGCCGCGCATCGGGCGGCGGAGATCTGCCTCTCGGCGCTGGGCGAGCCCGCACCAACGGAGAGCGACTCCTCGACGCCGATCTTCGCCCAGTTGACGACGGCGGAGGATTCGACGTACCTGCGTTCTTCGACGACGACCTGCGTTCTTCGACGACGACCGGTGTTCTCTCGACGGCGAGCCCGCCGTCGATGGTCTTCTCGTCGACGTTTTCGTTGCCGATGAAGGGATTTGAGGCGCCGAGCCCGACGCCGATGGAGAGCATGCTGGAATCTTACTTCTAGATGAGCTCTCTTTCCTCTTCTTCATCAGAGGCTTGTCTCTAGAAGGTGATTTTCTCTTCTCAGCCAGTCCATGGAGACTAATCCTTTCCCTGTCCTTTAGAGTTCTGTTGGACAGAAGCCAGCAATGCTGGCAGGATTTAGGATTATGTTCAGAAGGAAGGCATAGAATACAGACAGGATGGAAGTCTGATTTAGCCTTCTTCTTGCCACAGGAAGGGCAAGGGTCAAAAGAGAGGGCATTCTGTTGAAAAACAATGCTCAACTCTCTAAAAACAGTAGAGAAATACTTCAACACCAAAGGACGTCTAAGTAAGAGGTTTTCTCAAAAATTGAAAGAATTTTCTGACAGAAAATCAGAAAAAAAGTAGAGCTGAAGTAACCAGGGTCCTGACAGAAGGAGCCGGAAAGAACAACTGACCTGTCACCCCTGAGAGTCATGATGGGAAGCTAGGGGTCATGGCTGCCTTAAAGGCACGGTGCCAGTTTATCTGAGTGTTTGTGGGTTAGCTTTTCAGCTTTCTACACTAATGTTTCTACAATGCAGCCTATGTGCTGGCAATGTTTTTTCTTCATTATTCCTTGCAGGATTGTGTTGTCTGCTGTATATTAAAGCAGTTTTCAAAAGTTTTCTTTCTCCCTGCTTTATTGGACTATGTTTATGTGCATGAGAATTCCTTGCAACATTGCTCAGCATGTTTATGGGAGGCTGCATTGTGTGTTTTTATATATATATGGATATATATATAGAGCTACATATATGGTTTTCACATATATGTGATGTGTTTCTGGGGTCCCGCACATGGGCAGGAATATTCATGTGCTTATGACTATTGATGAGGATCCCCTGGAAGAGAATCTAAGAGATGCTGCTCACAGGTGAGTAACACGGTTTAGTAACCCAGTCTCCAGGAGTTAAGGTAAGCACAAGGGGGGGCCACAAGCCAGAACGAATAGTTTCTTACCCGTCGGTATAGTTTTGCAGCTTGAAGACTTTCTGGATTCACTATGCTGTGCATTATTCCGCGGAGTAGTGGTTGGGTCCGGAATCGTAGTCTTTTTTTTTTTTGTGTAGCCCAGGTGGGCGTCGACGCCCCACCATTTGGTTTTCTCCAGTGACGTCGGCGCGCTTCTTCCGGAAGCTCCCACCGTAGGGCGCCATCTTCGGATTCTTTTTTTTTTTTTTTTTGTCTTGTGTTTGTGTTGTTGATCCTTTTACCCTTTTGAGGGTGTTTTCCATTTGTTAGTCCCATCTTCCTCCTGTCTCATCTTTCTGGCGGAGGCGGGTGGGTTCGCTAGTGAATCCAGAAAGTCTTCAAGCTGCAAAACTATACCGACAGGTAAGAAACTATTCGTTTTGCAGTGTGAATCTTTCTGGATTCACTATGCTGTGCATAGACTTTGTAGCGGTTTGCTATATTTGTGGCGGCTGGGTGGAAGATGAGCGTTGGTTGTTGAATATATGTTGAAGCACTTTTTGACCTACTTGTGCTTCTTTGTTCATCTGTATATCCACGCAGTAGTGCTTAGTGAACGTGTGCACTGAAGCCCATGTTGCCGCCAGGCAAATGTCTTGGATAGGTGTGTTTGCTAGGAAGGCTATTGTTGCTCCCTTTTTCCTGGTTGAGTGAGCCTGGGCTGCTCCCTGTAGCTCTTGGCCTGCCTGTTTGTGGCAGTATTGAATTGTTTGTGCGATCCATCGTGCGATGGCATTCTTAGTCACTGGTCTGCTCAGGAAACTGCTTGCGAAGGACACAAAGAACTGCTTTGTCTTTCTACAATCCTTAGTCCTTTCGATGTAATGCATTACTGCTCTTCTGGCGTCCAGAGTGTGCAGTGCCCTTTCAGCGCTGGTGGATGGTTTCTGGAAGAAACTGGGAATTTGTATTGTTTGGTTTATATGGAACCTGGACACCACCTTTGGCATGAAGTGTGGGTCCGTCCTCATTACCACCCTGTCATTGTGAATCTGAATGTAGGGTTCTTGTAGTGTGAGTGCCTGCAACTCGCTCACCCTACGTAGCGAGGTAATCGCTACCAGAAAGGCCGTCTTTATTGTGAGCATATGTAGCGATGCCTTGTGGATGGGTTCGAACGGTGCTTTCATAAGCTGTGTTAGAACTACATTGAGGTTCCATGCAGGCGGTGGCATCCTCTTTGGCGGTGCTATTCTTTTGGCTCCTTCCAGGAATCTTTTTACTACTTGAGATGTAAAGAAGCTTTTCCCTGTTTCTCCTCTTGTATAGGCTACTATTGCTGCCAGGTGCACTCTTAGCGAAGTGCAGCTTAGGTTACTTTTTAGTAAGTGTGTTAAGTATTTTAGCACAGTTGATTCTTTAGTGATTCTCCTGTGGAGCTTATTGTTGATGCACCATTCAGTGAATCTCTTCCATTTTGCTGCATAGCATTTCCGTGTGGTGGGTCTCCTCGCTTCTCGCAGCACTGCCAGCGTGCTTTGTGGAAGCTTGAGGTGAGCGAACTCTAAGTCCTCAGGAGCCACGCTGCTAGGCTGAGGCTCTCTGGTTCTGGATGGAGTACCCTTCCGTTTTGCAGCGAGACCAGGTCTTTCCTTCTTGGGAACTTGTGTGGTGGTCCCTGTGCCATCTCCACGATCTGCGAGAACCAGGACTGGCTGGCCCACTGTGGTGCTACCAGAATTAGCGTCATGTTGCTTGTTCTGCACTTGCTGAGCACTTTGTGTATCAGCGGTATCGGTGGAAAAGCGTAGGCAAATGTCTTTGACCAGCTCATCCATAGGGCATTTCCTTGGTATTGATGGCCTGGTTGCCTGGATGCGAAGTATTGGCATTTTGCATTCTGGTGTGTTGCAAACAGGTCTACTTGTGGGGTCCCCCACTTCTTGAATAGTTTTTGCGTTTCCTGCGGGTTGAGCTCCCACTCGTGTGAGATTGACGTCTGTCTGCTTCCACATTGTCCTTCCCTGGCAGATGTATTGCCAGCAGGTCTATTTGTAATGGAATTGCCCATTTCCATATCTGTTGCGCTAGATCTGAGAGCGTCACTGAGTGTGTTCCTCCCTGCTTGTTGATGTAGAACATCGTTGTGGTGTTGTCTGTTTGTACTAACACCCTTTGTCCGTACAGCTGTTTCTGGAACGCTTTTAGGGCAAGGAACACGGTCTTGAGTTCTAGGTAGTTGATGTGTTTGACGGCATCTGTTTGTGTCCATAACCCCCTTACCTTGAGCAGTTTCATGTGCGCTCCCCACCCCATTTGGGATGCGTCTGTTGTGATGGTCACTGTTGGAGTTGGTGGTGTGAATGGGTTTCCCCTTGTTATGTTGTCCCTGTTCCACCATGTTATCTCTTCCTGCACTGCGTGCGTTACAACCACTATATCTTCCCAACTCCCTGTTGCCTGTGACCATTGCTGTTGCAGCCATTCCTGGAATGGTCTCATGTGTAGCCGAATATAGGGGACTAAATGTATGCAGGATGCCATCATGCCCATGAGCTTGCTCACTGTCAGACGTTGCCCCTTCAGGTAGCGGCGAGTCTCCTTCAGTAGTGCGAGGATCCTTTTCTCGCTGGGGAACACTCTTCCCTGAATGGTGTCGATTTTCGCACCCAGGAAGATCTTCCCTTGTTCTGGTTCCAGCGATGACTTCTCTTCGTGTATGGAGAAACCTAGTTTTGTCAGCGTTTGTGTGACATGCTGAGCATGTAGTTTGCATTGGTTGTAGGAGTTCGCCTTTACCAACCAGTCGTCTAGGTAGGGGTATACGTGTATCCCCTGTCTTCGCAGATGTGCTGCTACGGCAGCTAGGCATTTGGTGAATACTCTTGGCGCTGATTTGAGGCCGAAGGCTAGGGCCGTGAACTGGTAGTGCGTCTTGCTGATGGTGAATCTGAGCAGATGCTTGTGTCCTTTGTTCATGGGGATGTGCAGGTAGGCATCCTTGAGGTCTATTGTGGACATAAAATCCCCGTGCCTTATTTGAGGTATGACCTCTTGTAAGGACGTCATCTTGAACTTTTTAGTTTTTATGTATTTGTTTAGGAACCGTAGGTCCAGTATGGGCCTTAACGTTTCGTCTACCTTTGGTACGAGGAAGTAGTTGGAGTACACTCCTGTGCCCTTTTCTCTGTACGGCACCCTTTCTATAGCCTGTTTGTGGAGGAGTTCTTGTGCTTCCTGCCACAATAGTGACAGCTCTTCTGTTGAATGTTTCCTGTTTGTTGGCCTCTTGTTTGGTGGCCTCTTTACGAGTTCTATGCAGTAGCCGAACTGTATGATGTTGAGTATCCACTTGTCGGTTGTTATCTTCTCCCACTCCTGGGAGAAGTGTTTTAGTCTGCCTCCTACGGGCGTTGTATGATGGTAAATTTGTAAATGTTGTCCGTGTCTTTTGTTGTGCCGCAGCACTAATGATGTTGGGAGTGCGGGCACGTTTTGTAGTGTGGAGTCACTTGGGGGCGGGTTGCTGACCGCCTCTTCGTGTATTGCCTCGTCCGTTTGGTTGGCTTCGAAAGGACTGGCCCCTCTGTTGGTTCTGCCAGCCTTGTTGCTGCTGACCCTGTTGCGCCTGGCTGCTTCCCTGAAATGTTTGCTGGAAGACCTGGTGCGATGTTCCTGGCTGGTTCCCACCTCTGCCGTTTGGTCTTCGTGAGGGGGTGGCTCTTCTCATACCCCTGAACTGTAGTGCTCCCATGGACCTTGCCGTCTCGTTATCTTTTTTGAGCTGCGTCAGCGTCTCGTCCACGGGCGTGCCGAACAGCTTTTCCCCGTTGAAGGGCAACTTCAGGATGTTGTTTTGCACCTCCGGCTTGAACCCGGAGATCCTGAGCCAGGCATGTCTCCTCTCTGTCACCCCGATCATCATCAGCCTGCTTGATGTATCAGCTGCGTCTAGGGCCGACTTCAGGCAGGTGTTGGCCATGTTCTTCCCCTCCTCCACCAGGTGTGCCGCTCTCTGCTGTTGTTCGGTGGGGATCCAGTTTGAGCAACTGCCCCACTTCTTCCCAGTGCTGGTAGGCGTGCCTATTTATAAGGGCATTGGAGTTGGCGATGCGCCAATGTATTGCCACATTTCTTTCAATTTTCCTCCCTGTGAGGTCTATCCTTTTGCTCTCCTTGTCTGGGGGCGGACCGGAGTTTGTGGGAACGTTGGCCCTCTTCCTGGCTGTTGCTGTTATTATTGAATCAGCTGGCACAGATCCCTGGATATATGGTGGATCCTTTGAAGAGTGTTTATATTTTTTCTCAGCTCTGGGGGTGACCGATCTGCAGGTAGATGGCTCCTTGAAAGCCTCCCTGCCTTGGTCTAGCACACTAGGGAGCATAGGAAGGAATTGGCTCCTAGTTTGTGTTGGTAGCAGTGTTTCCAGGAGAAAACAGGCTTTTCCTCCTCCATTTCCACTTTATAGGCGGCTGCCGCGTTCCTGACGACCATGTTATAAACTCCTATGTCGTCCGGCGGCGAAGGCCTCGACGGATACGTTTCCACGGCCTCCTCCGGGTTTTCGGCGTCGAGATCCTGCCATTCCAGGTCTTGAGCCTCCGAGGGTGTCGAGCCGAAGTGCGATTGCTGGTCGTCATCACCCTCCGTATAATAGTCCAGGGCCTCTTCGTCCTGTTGTTCCAATGGTTCGGGAGTTTTCGGCGGCTCGATGGTGTCGAACTCCTCTTGCGTTTCCACTTCGACGACCGTCGAGGGCTTCGAAGGGATGGTGTATCTACTCATCCGGTCGTCGAAGTCCTTCTTTCTTTGGATGATACTGGCCATTTCGGCCTCGAGCCTTTTCTTCTTCCTCTCCATCTGCGCCGCTTGATCGGCGTCGAGAGATTCGGCAGTTCTCTTCGACGTTGTAGTTGACGTCGGAGGTGCCTTCTGCTCTTTTCCCTTTGGCGTCGCGTGCGGTTTCTCGGAACCGTGCTTCGACGACCTGGGTGTGTCAAGAGCTTTCGCCGACCGGGAGTCCTTTTCAAAGGATCCGCTGGGCTGTTTGTCCGTGGACGCAGCTTCGGTCGTCGAGTGCTTCGACGCCGGTGCTCCTTTCGAGGACTTTGGCTTGGGTTTGAGAGTCTGTCGGGGTTTTTGGGTCGACGTGTCTCTTACCTCCTTCCTGGAAGTGTTATCGGTCTCTACGACCGTGCAGTCCTCTGGTCCCTCGGCGATGTTGTCCTCTTCCCCACTGGAGAGGCCCAGGTCCCGCAGCGACGGAGGTGGCCCTTGGCCCTGCATGCTGTAGTTTGCTCTCCTCTGTCTGTCCCTCACCCTGAGGGTCTTGGTGGCGAATGCTGCGCAGGCGTTGCAGTCGCCGCTTTGATGGTCGATCGGTAGGCAGAGGTTGCAGACTGGATGCTGGTCTTTCTGCGCGAACTTGTGGTGGCAGTTACGACAGAACTTGAATGGTGTCTTGTCCATTCCCGCGCTCAGGGAGCCCCCTGTGTGCGCATTGTCCGTTGGACGTCAAAGTTTTCTCTACCTCTCGCCCGCTTCGTCGTCCCGGTAGTATGTTTTTTGTCTTTTGATGAAGATCTCCAATTTTTCTCGGTTCTTTCTGCTTTTTCTTACTTCTTCTCTCCTTTTCCAACTCTGGAGCTCCTCACGACGATCCAGACCCACCGGCGGAAAAAAGAATCTGAAGATGGCGCCCTAGGGTGGGAGCTTCCGGAGGAAGCGCGCCAACGTCACGGGAGGACACCAAATGGTGGGCGTCGACGCCCACCTGGGCTACACAAAAAAAAAAAAAAAAAAGAAAGACTACGATTCCGGACCCAACCACTACTCCGCGGAATAATGCACAGCATAGTGAATCCAGAAAGATTCACGCTGCAAAACCAAACTTACACCCTCAGAGGCACAGGGGTGGCTGAGTGTCAACACAGCGCCGGGCACCCAATGCACATCAATGGGGGAGATCGGTTTTGAAGAAAGGTTGAGGCCGGACGAAAAAAAACACTGCTGCCCAGGTAAATAGTGATGGTAGGGGATGTAGAGACACCGTTGATCAAACTTCCCAAGGCCTTCAGGTACAGGGGTGTTCTTTGGTGTCAGGAACAGCTTACTGGTCAGGTCGTGGTCAGGGGGAGTCTTCGGGTTGAGGCTGCAGGCGTAGAGGTAGAGTCTGGCAGGAGTCAGTCCATGGTGGACTCTGGCTCAGAATCGCTGGCAAATCTTCGCAGGACACATGGCCACTTGGGATCGGGCCGTGGGTGTCGGGTGCAGAGGCAGGTCCAAAGGCGGTATCGCGGTTCCTCAGGGCAGAGTACTTTTTCTTTTAAAGTGGGTTTCATCTTGAACAGATCTGCTATTTTCGGGAGATCATAATCTTTGTTGAAGCAGGCAGTCCTTCCAAGGCTTTGAAGGTCGCTGGGCTGCAGGACGGGTCGTCTTTTGGCGCAGGATCGCAGACAGGCCGGTAGGGCTGGGAACAAGTCAGTTGGTTTCTGCAGTCTTCTCTGCTGGGGCGACGCTTTAGTGTCCGCTCGCTTTAGGTAGTCAGGAATTTATTTCAGTGTCTGGGGCAGCCACCTAAATACTAGATTAAGGGGTGTTACAGGGGAGTAACAGGTAGAGAACAATGTGTCCCTTACCTGGGGTGTCTACACCCACCATTACGCCACCCTCCTGTGGTAGAGGGCATAGCCCTAGCCCCGATTGGGTAAGTCCCACCATCTTCAAGATGGTGGGCACTGAAAAGTGCGCGTCACATTCGCCTCCAGCTCCTGAGGGGTGGAGTTGGCGAGGGGAGGCTGGGTGGAGCACACCTTTTTTCACTACGTTTTCCCTCTGGTTCTCCCGCCAAAAGTGGGGGTTTGAACTGGGAGATGGCATCTGCTGCTAGCAGCAGAGGCTGGGGGTCGCATTACAAAGACAGCAAGGCCTTTGAAGCATCCCTCTCGAGCACTGTGCTCATCCTGGGGGAGGAGGTGTGACACCTCCATCCAGGATGTGCTTTGTTTCTGGCCTCAGAGAGCAGGGGCTCTTGACCCAGAGTACTGAAACATGTCTGGTGGTGGTAGGCTGCCTAAAGCCAGTCAGAGACCACACCAGGGTTGGTAGGTTTTCAGGGTGCACCTCTGAGTACATGTTTTAATAAATCCAACACTGGCATCAGTGTGGGTTTATTAAGAGGAGTTGTTTGGTACCAAACACTCCTGGGTTCAGTGAAGCCATCATGGTGCTGGGGAACTCGAGTTGTCGAGTTTCCAGCCCATGTACACTCTATGGCTTCCCTGGCACTTACAATATTAAGGAATAGACAAATATTGTAGGGGCATATCTGCTCATGCAAATATGCCTACACCTGAGATATAGTGAACCCTGCCTTAGGGTTTTGTAAGGCCTGCTAGAGGGGTGATTTCCCTATACCTTGGGTAGTGCTGCTGGACATGGCACACAGGCAGTGTGCCATATCAACTGACGTTTTTTCACTACACCAAGGCATGCAAGTGGCAGTGGCATGGCCTTGGTAAGGGGTCCCTAGGGGACCCTCTTCAGTCCCCATGCCTGAGGTACAAAGGGTACCATTTACTAGGGACTTACAGGGGGCCTGAACTTGTGCCAATCATGGTACAATTTTAGGTAAAGAGCACTGGCACAGGGGACCTGGTTGGCAGGGACCCTCTGCACTTGCAATCGGACCTACATCATTTTCCAGGCAAAAGGACGGGGGCTAACCATGTCAAAAGAGGCACCTTCTCACAAGGAGTCACTATACCTGTGACTCGAAGACTTTATTGAAGAAAAACAACTTGTAATCATCCGAGCCCAACACTAGATGGCAGGATAATGCTAACCATATGTATCTACAGCCAACACATGCTACGAATATGATATTTTTATGGGCAATCACTCAATGGAGTGATGAAGTATGACACAAAACTCTAGAATAGGATTGTGATGCAAAACCTACTGTACCACTTGCAAATTGAAAGGTCAGACATCGCGCTGTTTGAGTTCCTTGTAGGCACTGTTCTTGCCGTTTCAGGAGTTGCCTGGTTCCTGTAGACCAAGCGCCATGTTTTAGTGGGTTTTTACACCCGTTTTAAATTATTTTATGTTTTAGCTTTCTCACTGTTAATTTACCTTAATTTGAGTTACCAGCATCTTGCCCTCGCAGGAGAGCCTGCGGAGGTTTGGGGGGTTGCTGGACCCCATTTTAAAAAATAAATTCTCCTCACCTTTTATATGTTTCTGGTCACCTGCTCTGGCAGCCTGCTGGACACGCCCTCTGGACACGCCCCCTCGATGGTGGGGACTATAACTTCATCATGCCAGCGCGTCTGCGCAGCGGGCACGCCGCTGGCAGGCGGAAGGCACGCCAAAGGCAAGCACGTCTGCGCCCGGACTGCGCCTTGCGCCAGGGACCCTGGCGGTTTTTGTGAATAATCTAGTGATTTTTTTTTTTTAAACTCAGGAAGATAGGCAGCCATTCAAATTGTATTTATGAACACGATTTATCTGACACAACACATACCTCCTTTATATGTCCCAATTGTCAGTATAAAATTTCATATGGGAAAAAGGAGCAAGGTACATTTTCACCTACTCGCCTTGTTCTATTTCATGCACCTTACTTAACGCTCAGTCAATGATCAAGCACCGCTACGAAACTTTTGAATATTTAGAAGCCCACAATCCAGACGTTGTTTCTCACAGAAACATGGGCTAACGCAACCTCAGGCCCAGATATGATAGCGGCCCTCCCCTCAGGTTATCAGATCGCCTGCCTTGATAGGAACCTAAAACAAGCATTGACATAGCCACTAGGTCTCGCCTTTGGGACCTTTTAAGTGTTTAGCCAGAGATATTTGGAAAGAAATTGTGTGTGTGCTTGAGTGAGAGATAGAGGAAGCGAGAGAGAGAAGGAGTGAAACTGAGACCGGAGCATATTCATTTTAAAAATAAACGCTCAGCACCCGTCTATTTGATGTGCAATAGACAAGTTACTCAAGCATTGCGGCATCACAAAATGCAAAATGCAATTGAGCGAGTAAGAGCGGAACACAGTCTTTTCAAAGGCATGCAATCGGCACACGTTTGCAAGGCGTATAATATAACCAAGTATATGCACCCAATTTAGGATTGAAGTCACTAATCACATAGTCAGCGCACCTAGATAATCAAACACCAGGACCCTTAGGTCTTTTAAAAAAAAAAAAACATACAGATCAGCCTACAAGTATATCCATATCAAGTATATCAATAGTACCAAAAGTACAAGAGAACTGTCCATATTCACAGACAAAGCTCGCGTGTCCAATGGCCAAACCGTGTTCGGAAAGGGTCTCCTACACCGTTCAAGGGGTTCGGCTATTTAAATACGGACGCCAATTGAAGCACGCACAGCAAAATGCGTGCAAACACTGGCATGCTAACCATGTAAAACAGAAGTGAGCATGCTCCTGACTCACTTCAGTTTACAAAATGTATTGTAATTCAAAGAGCCGCATTCCGCCACTACAACAGCTAGACCGCAATCATAACGGAAGTGAGCATGCTCCTGACTCACTTCCGTTTGCAAGAAGCTCCGTAACCGAAAATAGCTGCATTCAATAAAATCGACATCTAGACCACAAGTTATAGACCCTTACATAAGGTGATCCGCAATTTAAGCATACGCCGATCTCAACGACTAAATAGTTTGTGAGTAATGCAGCAACTGCAGCCCAAAGCGATTTAGCCCACAATTCCATTAGTGATGATGACAAAAAATTGCTGCGTTCCATAAAAACATACGCCAATTTCAGGGACTAAGCCATCAATAGTATACAGCAACTGCAGCCCAAAGCAATTTAGCCCATAATGCCATCAATTAAGATACCGTGTACACCCATCGGTGTCAACACGTATTTGCACCATAAGTAACAGTGTTCTTGCACAAGTATCTAGCAATATCACACAGCAGGTCTAAATGGACATGTTGTCCCAAGTACAAGTAAGCATGTCACCTCGGGCAATCACTCCTAATTCACTTAAGCTTTGCGAAAAAAGCACTGGCAACGAAATAATGCCATCCTCTTGAGCAAACATGCCAATAATGGCAGAGTTCAAAAGTCATGGTTGGGAAACAAGCCCACACAAAACAACAAGCGCAGCCGCTAAAGTGAAAGCGACCGCGCTGTGTTTAATTAGTAACCTGATCCATGACGCGACGAGGAATGCAGCTGCACCCCTGCGCGCCGCTGCTCGCTCCCGAGAGCAAAAAGCCGTGGGAGTGAACATTTGAAGAAGAGGTGGGACATGCGCCCGCCTTTGGCCATTTGCGTGCTTTCATTATTGAAAGACACACGCAAAGGCCAATAGAATGTGTGGGAGGAGTTAGACCCACATGAAGAAGTTTTGAGCGCTCACAAGAAGCCTCCCATAGAGCAGCGCATGCGCGCTGCGCTCGACCTAAAAAGGGGGCGGAATTGCAATTCTTTATAAAAGATTCTTGAGATATCATGCAGCCCGGCTTTTATCACGGGTTGTGAGGCACTTGAGTTTAGCTGCAACATGAAGAATCAAACTAAATTGCGCTGGCTTTTAGTCTATAGGCCTCCTGGCCTAAAGACCGCCTTCTTAGAAGCCATAAATTATTTTTTAGAAAGTAATGCGCTTCAAGAAAACTTTACCATTTTGGAAGATTTCAATTTTCATCTTGAGGAGCTAAATAACAAAGATACCTTATCTCTTGTGGATAATTTGTTATGCTTTGACCTAAAACAAATGGTCACTGCTCCCACCCATCAAGCTGGCCACACGCTTGATGGTGTCTTTACGAATTTCCGAGACTTAGTCCTACATGATAGTCTTCAGGTTACCTGGTCCGATCATAAGGCGGTCCAGTTCAAGTTTTGTTACAAGCAAACAAAAACAGCTACAAGCTCAGAACTTAAGTTTAAGTTGATCAGGTCTTGGAATAAAATAAACGAACAAGATTTAATTAAAAAACTTGGGACCAAGCAACTGGTGCTAACAGGTAGCCCAGATCGGGCTGCCGCACATTACTCCAAATGGATACATGAGGCAACAATGACATTAGCCCCAGAGAAGAAAGTCATTAGTCACAGAAGTCCACCTTCTCCATGGTTCTCTGAGCAATTACGTCTCAAAAAGAAAGTGTGCCGCCTGCAGGAAAGGAAACTGAGGAAACACTATGCCCCAGAGGAAAAAGAAAGATACAAAAAGCAACTCCAGGAATATAAAAATTTAATTATCTCTGAGAAAACCAACTTCTTTAATAAAATTAGTTCAGCGATCAACTCGCCACAAGAGCTGTTCAAGACACTGTCTAATCTATCAGACCTGGCTGCTCCACCCTCTCAGCCTCCCTCACAGCTTTTCTGTGAGAATTTAGCTGGATTTTTTTAAAACAAAGTTGAGGTGGTCTACAAAGAACTTATCTTAAATAATAGTTCAAACAATCAACTACAAGTTACCACACAACAGGTTCTAAGTTGGCATCAAGTGGACCATCTCTAGACAGTTTCCCAGTTATCTCGCTAGAACGACTGCTGGAGCTCCTTAAATTAACTAAATCTGGTGCTCACTTTGACCCTTGCCCTCCCAAGTTGATGCATAAAATAATGGATTGGATGGCGCATCCTTTTTCCTTAATGCTTAATAACATCATAACATTGGGAATTTTTCCACGGGAATGGAAAACGTTACTATCTTACCTCTTCTTAAGAAACAATCCTTAGATCCAGTCAAAGAACAGAACTATCGTCCCATATCGAGATTGCCTTGCCCAGCGAAAGTACTGGAAAGACATCTACATTTTTGTCTCACTCAGTTCTTGGAACAACAAGATATCTTAGATGAGGCTCAATTTGGTTTCAGGAAAGCGCACTCACGGAAACTGCCCTACTTATTGTGGCAGAAGAGGTTAGGGCAATTCTGGATCAGGGAGATAGAGCAGCGTGGTCCTATTGGACCTATCCGCGGCTTTTTACACGGTCAGCCATGCAATTTTGAAACAACGGCTATTAGACATAGGTGTCAATGGTACAGCCTTCCAACTATTATCCTCCTTTTTGGAGGAAAGAAAACAGTCAGTTAGCTTAGGAGAGGTCAGGTCACACTCTTTTTGCTTTTCTTGTGGAGTTCCACAAGGTTCCTCTGTAAGTCCCACCTTGTTTAACATTTATGTGGCTCCTTTGATGAGTCGGATTAGATCTTTTGGATTTTTCACACTATTGTATGCCGACGACACTCAGATTGTTGTTCCCATAGCCAACAATATTGACGAGGTAGCTATGCGTTTTAAAAAATGCATCAATGCTGTAGTTCAATGGATGGGGAATCATTGCCTGAAATTGAATGCAGCTGAGACCGAAATTCTTCTCTTCGGATCTGATCTCTCTTTTTGGAACCAATCTTGGTGGCCAGAGGAATTGGGTGCTGTTCCTAGCCCAGTGGTTAAATCTAAAAACCTCGTAACAATATTTGATAGTACGCTGTCTTGTAGAGATCATGTCCATCATCTTACATCATCCTGTTTCTATACACTTAAAATTTTGCGGAAAATTATTCCTTTTCTACCTTTGGAGCTACAGAAAACGGTAGTCTCCTCTTTGGTCTTATCAAGATTGGACTATTGCACTGCCCTTTTGGTAGGTGCCCAGCAGGGCATTATAAATAGACTTCAGAGAATACAAAATGCAGCTGTTAAGAGTTTTGACAAACATTAAAAAATCTGAGTCAGTGACCAAAGCTAGAAATTAGCTCCATTGGTTGCCAATTAAAAAGAGAATAGCCTTCAAAGCTTTGTGTATAGCTCAAAAAGCGGTGCATTCCCATGGTCCCAAACTTCTTAGAAATAAACTGACTTGGTATACTCCAAACAGAATATTGTGGTCTATGAACTCCATGACCGTCAGTTAACTGTTTTAATAAAGTTAACTGGGGAGGGAGAAGCTTTGCGCTCTCCACATCCTGTCTTTGGAACACAATGCCCATCAAAGGCTTTTAAAAAGCTTCTTAAAACCTGGCTTTTTAAACTTCTGTTTTAATCTTGGATATATCCTTAACTTTATTGCAAGCAGCGCCAAGATGCCTTTGGGCATACGTCCCGCTTTACACATTTAAAAAAAATCAAAAATCAAATAAACGGGGGCGTGGCCAACTGCCGACGGGAATGGCCGCACGCTAGCCGAGCTCCGCTGCGCCACTCCCGAAATATTCGTCTAAAATCATCTGCCCCGGCCGCATCTCCTTTCCGAGGGGCTTAACGAAGTTTGCTGCTGCCCCGAGAGCATACAAACTTTGGGGGAAATCGAAGGAGCCCTTGTGTGCTTGTGGCAGTCGCTCGCGCCGCCCGTCGCGGCGGTGCTGGAGGAGTATATCACACCTCGGCGGAGATCTACGCGACGCCGCAGCTGAGGCCTGGGCCGCGATCTGCAACGGAGGTGGCTGACAGGCAGCGCTCACATCCCGGTGACGTCGAACGCACAGGAGGCACCCGGCGGGGCAGCCCGGCAGGTTGGTGGACGCCGGGGGGGGGGGAAACTCCAGCGTCAGCTGAGGCCGATTCCCCGCATTACCGCCATAACACACAGCTGGATGAGACTGAGAACAGGAGCGGGCTGTCCAGCGGCCCCAGAAACTACTGTGGCCCCTATCTCACCTACCCCAGCACATCCATAAGCAGACCTGCGGGTCGCCGTCGCGACCGGGAAGGGCCCCATGAATACGTGGAACCCCCAGAGGGTGGAGAAGTGCTGAACTAAGCGCGCAACGGCCTCCACGGAGCGCTGGATGTCCCGGGGGCAGTAATATCCTGTTGGCTGCCCGCTGTGCTTAAGCAGCCTCTGCTGCCTCCCGCCGCATCGCGGCCTTTTCCTTCGGTCGAGAGTGGTGAGGAAGGCGGCCAATATATATCTCCGAGGGGAAGTGACTGAGTGGTGCTCCTGTTGGTGACCGATCCTGGTGCTGGACTTAAAGGGGAGTCAGCGGGACTATCCGGAGTTGAACGATCCGCATTGAGGCCTCCAGGACCAAAGACTCTGGGTCGTGGCACCGCCACGACCCAGAGTGAGAGCCCAGAGCCCACGAACAAAGATATTTTAGCGGCAATAACCACAGTACGGACCTCCCTTGAAACCCAGTCGCCACGGAGGTGGCCTTAATTAGGGAAGACATGAGGAGGATGGCGGATCGAGTGAGCTCTGTCAAGAACACCACTAAAGATTTGGCGAATGACTCGGCCCTCCTTAAGAAGCAGGTGACCGCACTGCAAACTTCCCACGAGGCTATGACTATACAACTGGACGAGTATGAAGGCCGAATGAGGCGCAACAACGTTCAGATTCTTGGCATTCCGGAACGAGCGGAGGGGCAGGCAGCCGACCTGTTCGTTGAGGAGCTGATCCTACAACGACTTCAACCAAGAGGTCTATCCAAGTGTTTTTTCCATTGAACGAGCTCACCGTGTGCCCGGGGGTAGGCCAAAGCCGGGAGCCCCCTTCCTCCCCCCCCCCCGACCGCTTCTTGCCCGAGTTTAATTTTCGGGAGCGAGATGTGATCCTCCAGACTGCGCGGGCGGCCCCCCCCCGCTGACATTCGAAAACAGTAAGGTGTCCTTTTTTCCGGATTTCACTTTGAGGGTCCAAAAACAACGTCGTAGCTTCCTGGACGTGAAGCGTGCTCTCAGAGACCAGGAGATCAAATATGCCATGTTGTTCCCAGCGAAACTCCGGGTTGAATCAGATGGCAAACTGTGGTTCTTCACTAGGCCTGAGGACGCCTGGGACTGGCTGGACGGCTGGCGTACAGTTGGTAAACGGTCACACAAATCTACACTTGCGGCCAACGGAGCCAGTGACCGGCGTCAACAACGACGGTCCCCTCCTCCTTCTGACGCAGATTCTCAGAGCCCGACGGGGTGAAGGTGAACAATGGGCAAGTAAGAGGGACCGTCTGTTCAGTTTTTGACTTTCACAGCTGGGGAGTAGGTGTTTGTACTCAAAGCTGTAGTCTCTCCGCGTATTGACTGGAAATATCGAACTTTTTCTGTATGATCCATAGTTGACCTGTTATCTCTGACGCATATGCTTTGTTTTGTACTGTGTAACCAGATATTCGTTTCAATATGTGCCACCCTCGGGGCGTATTGGCCGGGGCTAGCTGTTAGGATTGTTGATTGTTGCTTTAGGGAGTGGGGTTGTTCACGTACCCGCAGTTGACAAGGGAGGGCGACAGGCACTCTGCAAGTTGGGGGTGGCGGGTGGTTTCAGACCCGTTGTGCAGGGAGGCAGGGTGGGGGGGTCGCACTGGATGGGGGGTAAGGGGTTTGTTGTTTATGTTGTTGTCTTCTGTATCGGTACATGGTCATACTTGGCTCTCCGGTGAAGCCACAGGTCCTGCTGTCCCTCGTGAATATGAACTCCATTTGAGCTGCTCTGGTCTACCGACTACCTTCTATCATACGTTTGAGGGGTGTTCTGGGGGCCCATTAGCGAATGGGGCCCTCAAGACGATTTCCTTTCCCAACAAAACGATTAGATGGCATCTGGCGTAGCTCTCAACCTATTGACTTGGAATGTTAATGGCCTGGGGGACAAGATTAAGAGGGGGATTGTGTTGCAATATATCAAACGGCAGGAACTGGACATTGTGATGCTCCAGGAGACACACCTGGTAGGGAATTCATGTGGGGCCCTGAACAGACGGGGGTATCGAATGGTAGTTCACTCAGGATTTTCCTCGGGCTCAAGGGGGGTGGGGATCCTCCTCCGCAAAGGCTGCCCATACATGATACACAACACCTGGACTGACGCTCAGGGTAGATACTCAGCTGTTACGGGCACCTGGGAGGGATGTGTCCTTAATGTAGTCTCCGTATATGCCCCCCCTGGGTTACAGCGATTAATATTACGAGACGTAGGGACTCTACTACTGGAGTTACCCATAGGAGTGTTGGTACTTGGGGGTGACTTTAATTTAACTATCGATGGATCCCGGGACCGTCTCCCACCCCGAGAGGATCCGCCACGGGGCTCGCAGCTCCATGAGTTAGCTAACGCCCTCGGCGTTGTGGACATCTGGAGGTGGCTGAACCCACTCCATACTCACTTCACGTTCCAATCGGGGGCTCACGGTAGCCAGTCTCGAATCGACTATATGTTTACACACCCACAAGACATTCATGCCTTCACTATGTCCAGCTGTTTGGCACGTGGGATATCTGATCATTCACCTATCCTTACGACTCTCGGCCTACGACAGGCCAGACGCCACGGTAACCTTACGGTACAACCGTGGGCGCTAAAGATACCGCATATCAGGGAGGCGCTACTTAAAGATACCGATTACTACTTTGCGGAAAATGTGGGTTCCGTTGATTCTGCAGAGACACTCTGGGGGGCGTTCGGCGCTGTTATCAAGGGCAGGGCACTGTCGTTAATGGTGGGACATAGGACTGAGCGCTCTAAGAGGGTGGTAGAGATGGAAGCAGATATATTACACAGGGAAGAGGCCATCGCGCGTGCCCCCGATCCTGCAGCCCAACATAGTTTAAATATGAGACGGCAGGACTATAGGCAACTTCTTTTAGAAGAAGCCACGGCAGGCTCCCTAGCGGCCCGTCACAGAATTTATGAGCAAGGAGAACGCACGGGTAAACTCCTGGCGTGGCTGGAACGGAAGGAACAAGCCGCGCGATGGGTCCATGCACTATCTGGCCCTGACGGGGCACTTCTCACTGACCCCCCAAAAAAATCGCTGACACTTTTGCTGCCTATTTTGAAGGGATCTATGATATATCGGAGACATCTCAAGCCCCGTTTTCGCTGATCTCCTTGCCACTATAGACGTGGTGAGTCTCTCCCCACAAGATAGAGACGCCCTAGAAGTGGACATAACTGAGACGGAGTTTCAGAAGGCCATACAGGATGTCCGCTCTGGCAGAGCGATGGGACCTAATGGACTACCCATTGAGCTTTTTAAACCCATGGCCGCTAAACTAGCGCCTCACCTGTTAAATATGTACATGGAATGTTTTGACTCGGGACTCCTTCCGGCCGACATCCGAACCGCCTCTATTGTGGTTGTCCATAAACCAAATAAACCGGCGGAAGACTGTACATCATATCGTCCTATCTCCCTCCTTACTGTTGAGGCTAAGATCTTGGCCAAATTACTGGCCAACCGACTCCTTCCTTATATCACCGGACTGATTCATCCGGACCAGTCCGGATTTATGCCGGGACGGAACACAGCCCGGAATTTGCGACGGGTGAACGGGGCCCTTGGTAGGCTTGGAACTATCAGGGAAGATGCGATCTTATTGTCATTAGATGCCACCATTTGACACTATTGAATGGGATTTCCTCTTTGCTGTGTTGGCTCGCATGGGGTTTGGACCCAGGGTGATAAGATGGATTAGGCTATTGTACACACAACCTACCGCGCATGTCACCGTCAACAATCACCGCTCAGCTACCTTCCCCCTCCGACGGGGCACGAGACAGGGTTGCCCGCTGTCTCCGCTGCTATTTGCCCTTGTTCTAGAACCACTGGCGGTTTGGGTTAGGGGGATGTAAGAAAGTGGCTCTGTATATACTGCACCAAAGTAAGGTTCAGTGTGCACAGAGTCCACAGTCCCCAGAGGTTTGGCTGAGGCTAAAGTTAGATATAACCTTACTCTCTAAAGTGGTAGCTTGGTCGAGCAGTAAGTCAGAGGACAGTGTAAAGCATTTGTTGTACACACTCAGTCAGCAAAAGAAGCCACACACTCAAGAACTGAACTCTAGGCCAATGGTTTGTATATAAAAATATAGTTGTTTTATTTTAGAACCAACAATAGGTGTCAAAATATACTTTCTCAGAATGAGATGCTTTAGTTAAATACTGTTCAATAGGCAATAGACTTTTGACTGCAATAGTTACAGTTGTTGCAATATGCAACACAATTTTAAACACAATTATACATTGAGCTCAATGGAAATTTCTGGTTAAATGCAATAGATTACTTTTTGGATTACTTTTCTAACCACAGGACTGGATCTTGGATTCAGTCCCGGGACACTTCCTGTAAACAGGTGAGAAAAAGCGTTTTGGTTATAGTAGTGATTTTTGAGGAATATTACTGTATTTCAAAAGTTGACACTTAGAAACTTTTCTGGGTAAAATTACCAATGTTATCCTATGGAAGGAAATACAGTTTGCAAGCAAAGTATGTTTACGTTACTTTTGTAATCCAGTGCTGGACTCCTAGGTTCAGCACTGGGACATTTGCTTAAAACAGGTAAGTAATTACGTTTTTGTAGTTTGTACGATTTTTAAAGAATATTTGTAAGATTCAGAAATCGACACTTGGAAACTTTTTCAACAAAAAGCAGGCAATGATATCCTATGAGAGGAATTTCCAGTTACTGGTAAGTACGGTAAAAATTACTTTTCATGGTCGGTACTGGACTAAAAGATGCAGTACTGAGGTCTCTCCTGATAGTAGGTGAGTAATTCGGAATTCGTTACTGTTGTGATTTTTAAGCAATATTTTGGTATTTCAAAAGTGGACACTTAGAAGAAATTTCACAGAAAACCAGTCAATGGATCCCTATGTAAGAAAATTCAATTCGCCGGTAAGTTACTTTTAACGTTACTTTTGTAATCCAGTGCTGGACTCCTAGGTTCAGCCCTGGGACATTTACTTAAAACAGGTAAGTAATTACGTTTTGGTAGTCTGTACGATTTTTAAAGAATATTCTTGTATTTCAAAAGTTGACACTTAGAAACTTTTTCACAAAGAACCACCAATGTTATCCTATGGAAGGAACTTCAATTCACAGGTAAGTTACTTTTTAATTACTTTTGTTACTCAGTGCTGGACACCTAGGTTCGGCACTGGGACCTTTCCTGCAAACAGTTGAGAAAATTCGGTTAGGTGATTTGTGCGATTTTTAAGGAATATTCTTAGTTTTCAAAAGTCGACACTTAGAAACTTTTTGGAAGAAAAAGTGTCCATGTTATCCTATGAGGAAAAATGAGTTATCGGTTTTGAGGTAAGTAATCGGTCTTTTGAGTTAGGGTTCTGGGGTTAGACTCGGGGGTCTCCCAGGGTCAGTGATGCACTGTTGTTGCACCCTCAGCGGCACTAGGGCGGCCGGGTGCAGAGTGTTGAGGCCCAATGTTATCCTATGGAGGATAGGGGACTCCGGTTTGTGGCGGCTGGCAAGCAGGCCACGGGGTTGTGGGAGCAAAGCTCCTAGGGTTAAGCTCAGGGCACGTTGGGGACCAAGTTAGCACCAAAGAGGCACCCTCAGCGGCACTAGGGCGGCCGGGTGCAGAGTTCTGTTTTGAGGTCGGGTGCCCTGTTGATTTCAATGGAGATTTTCGGTTTTGGTTTTCAGCTGCAGGCTCGGTCCAGGAAGACTTCCAGGAGGAACCAACAGCTGGGCAGGTAAGTTGGAGGGCTCGGGGACGTAGGTGCACCTCGGGTTTCTTTCTCCAGGGCGCAGGGCGGCTGGATGCAGGGGTGTCTTTTGAGGTCGGATTTCACCTTACCGGGCCACTCGCGGTTGGGGGGGGGGGGTCTCCGTGCAGAGGCTGCAGGCGCCCGTCGGGGAGTCCTGGAGGGGTCAACCCACGGTAGACTCGGACTCTGGAGAGCTGGGGGACCTCGCTGGGACCGGTGGGCCACTTGAACTCGGGCTGTAGGCGACGGGTGCAGTGGTGGTTCCAGGCGTCGGGTTTCTTTCTCCTCAGCAGGCTCGGAGTCTTTGTTTGGTGTTTCTTTTGAACAGAGCTGCTGTTCACAGGAGATCCGGTCTTTGTTGAAGGCAGTCAGTCCTCCCTGGGGTTCTGGAGGTCGCTGGCTGCAGGACAAGACTATTTTTGGCGCAGGATCTCTGGAAACTGCAGACGGGCCGGTAGGGCTGGGGCCAAGTCAGTTGTTCTCTGCAGTCTCCTCTGCTGGGCGTCTTCTTTCGTCCTTTTTCTTCTTAGGTTGCGGGAATCTGAGGAAGGGAAGGTTCAGGGTGCCCCTAAATACTAGATTTAGGGGCGTTACAGGTAGGTAAAGGGCAGGGACCAATGGGTCCCTGCCCTGGGGGTGGGTACACTCCCTATCCTGCCACTCTCCTGTGGGAGGGGGGCAGGAGCCTAGTCCTGATTGGGCAGGGCTCCCTATCTTCAAGATGGCGAGAGCCCGGAAATGTGCTTCACCTCGCCTCCCCCACCTGAGGGGTGGGGTTGGCAGAAGGTGACACACCCCCTTTCCTCCCTTGGTGTTTCCCGCCAGTCTTCCCGCCAGGATGGGGGGAAGAACCGGTGGGGGCCAGTTGCTGAGTACAGCAAGTGGTCTGGGGAAGCTCAGAAAGGCGGAATGCCTTTGAAGCTTCCCCCTGCCCATCCTGGGGGAGGAGGCCTAGCACCTCGCCCAGGACGTGCATTGTTGCAGGCCCGGGAGAGCGGATGGCTCTCTACCCAGGGGTCCAGCAACATGTCTGCTGTGTGGCAGCCTAGGCAGCCCCTCAGACAAGACGTAGATTGTAGGTTAGGTTCAGGGGGCAACTCTAAGTTGCCCTCTGTCGTGCATTTTACAGTAAATCCCACACTGGCATCAGTGTGGGTATACTGTGCTGAGGAGTTTGATACCAAACTTCTCAGTCTTCAGTGCAGCCATCATGGTGCTGTGGAGTTCGTGCTGACGACCTCCCAGCACCATATACTCGGAATGGCAGCACTGCACTTACAGTGCCCAGGAATGGACCTGGGTACTGTAGGGGCACAGGGCTCATGCACCTGTACCCTCACCACTGGCATAGGGCACCCAGCTAGAGGGGTGACTGAGGTATGCCAGGGCAGTGTGTTTGTGGGCATGGCACACAGGGATGTGTGCCATGTCGACTCTCTGTTTTGTTCTGCACCAAGACACTCAGCCTGCAAGGGCAGTGTGTGTGTGTGTGTGTGTGTGTGTGTGTGTGTGTGTGTCAGGGTACAGGGCCTCTAAGGGTGGCACAATAAGTGCTGCAGCCCTTAGAGGCCTTTTCTGGTCACAGTGCCCTGGGTACCTAGGGTACCATTTACCAGGGGCTTACCTGTGGCCAGAGATGCCAATGGGGTTTAGGCTTAGTACAGTTTTTAGGGAAGGAACACAGGCCCTGGGTACCTGATTGGCAGGGATCCAGGGCACACCAAGGAAAAGTGCATCAGTTATCAGGCAAAAAGTGGGGGGGTTACTGCAACAGAAACCCACTTTCCTACAGGGGGATCCAGCAATACGGGGACTGAAATGGACGGTAGACCACGAGGACCGCATCTCGCTATACGCAGATGATATTCTTCTTTATTTGGCTTCTCCTTCGCGTTCTCTGCGGCGTGTACTCCACATATTTCATATATTTGGCGCCCATTCCGGATATAAGATTAACTGGTCTAAATCCCAGATGTACGTACTATGGGGTGACCCCCCCTCTAGTCCCCGGGGATATGCGATTCCGTTGGCGTCTCAGGGCTTTCGCTACCTCGGTATCTTTGTTACCCCGGATACTAACCTTTTCTTTGAACAGAACCTGCTGGGGCCCCTCCAACGTCTCAAATCGGATGCCTTACACTGGTGGTCTCTCCCCCTTACTCTCCTGGGGCGAGCGTCCCTTTTTAAGATGCTCACGCTCCCGCACTTTCTCTATGTGTTACAGAACACTCCCAATACTATTCCAGATTCCTATGTCTCCAAAATTGATAGTGTCGTGCGGGGACTACTGTGGGAGGACCGTCCGCCGCGTATCGCGATGAACAAGCTCACTATGGGATGGTATGACGGTGGCATAGGGTTACCAGACATACGACTATTATCAAGCTTCACAACTGACAGCAATAAATAGGTGGGTGTTTGGCCCACATGACGACCCCAATTTTCGTACAGATCACTGGCTCATGGGGCAGGGTGGCTACAATAGGGCGTTATATACTAATCCCCGTAAACTCAGCTTGACCGGCCCTACAGCCCGGACGGTTGAGGTCTGGCATGGAGTCACGAGGAAGTTGAGTTGGCGTAACCGTTTGACCAAGGCAACTCCACTCTGGGAACCTGACATATTGGGACGACTTGGTAAATGCCCTGGGTTTGATAAATGGGATACAATCGGGATATCCACGGTTGGGGACATGTGGGTGAAGGGGAGGCTAGCCACATTCGCTGACCTTCAGACAAAGTACCAATTGACACACACGGAGGCCTTCCGATACCTCCAGATCAGTCACGCCATATCGGCTGCCCTGCCAAAGGGGCTCCCTCTACCCGAGTCTTCCCCCCTAGAGGACCGGTTGATACTAGACCCCATGGACCATAAGGCTATATCCCTCACTTATAAAAAAAATTGGTAAATAACCGTACAGACCCGATGCAGAGACTACGTGTGGGCTGGGAGTCGGACCTGGGAAGTATCGATGATGAGGACTGGCGAGACGCGCTGGCCTCCCCCAGGGAAGTGGCCATCTCCATGAGACGACGGCTTATCCAGCTGAAAATCCTCCATCGAGTCTATTTTGATGCTAAACTCCTCTTTAGACTGGGTAGACGGCCCGACCCGCTTTGTCTCCGTCATTGCAATCAGACTGGCACCTTCGTTCACATACTATGGGAATGCCCACAAATTAAGCATTATTGGGAAAAGGTCACACTGCAAATGGAAAGGACAAGCGACAAGTCCCTAAAGCCTTCCCCCCAACTCTGTCTGCTTAATATATGGGAGGCTACTGACCTGTCCCAGGCGGAGCAAGCGTGGGCTTCGATGGGTTGGGCCATCGCGAAACGGAATATTGCACAGAAATGGGGGGTGGACACTGTCCCACTGCTACGCGACTGGGCCAAAGATATGGATAGTGCAATGATCGCAGAGAAGGCTGTGTTCAAGGGTAGAGGCTGCCCCAGGAAATGGGATCACAAGTGGGGGAAATGGAACAAATACAGAGGGGACATCTGCATCTCACCTACTATAGAACTGCGGCGTGAAAGGCACGCTTTGATGTCTCCGCTAACAGACATGGGTGAGCCCCCTTCGCCGACACGCTAAGAGGGATATGTCCGTTGGGCCTCATTTACTGATGTTTGTATTTCCTCTGCCTAGTGACTCGCCACATAGCTGGCTAGATACTGACCGGAAGCGGCGAGATAATGGAACCATGTTCATTGTCATGTGGTTGTAAAGGTGATGGAGTCATTTATGGGGGCTATGACTACGACTTTGATATTGCTATGTACCGATATAATTTTGTTGAAAATAAAAATTGTTTAAAAAAAAAAATATATATATATAAAATAAACCTACGGTTCCCTAGAGTATTGCGAATATCTGGAGAGGGGTGGGTACGGAGCCAGAATCTGAGACCTAACACTTCATTCAATATACTTTTCCGACCAAAGGTTTGAGATGGAAGCACTCAACATAAGAAATATAATCTGCTCCCACAACTAGCCAGTAGACCCCTAAATCCACACTCCCATCTCACCTGTGATAGAGGGACGGAAGACACTCAATAGGCCTGGTATACCAATCCCGTCAATGCACTGAACAAAGAAACTTCAAAAAACCTTCTGAGATTTTTCCTCACATCCACTTACCTGCGAGAGCTGGACTGAAAGCACTCAGGGGGATGGCTCCATTCAACTGCAGTGCTGCCTGCGCCATCAGAGGAAGCTGCATCCCAGACCCTGCAACAAAGAGGGTAATCGCAGTTGAAGGGATCTGTGAGTCAGTAAATCAGTGAGGCACTAGCAGACAAGGGCTGAGAACATGGAAATGAGGGTCAACAGGCAGTGGCTAACAAAAGGGTACATGGAGTGACCAGGAAAAAACACTGGTAAAGAAAGGGAGACCAGGAAACACTTCAGGAGGACGAAGCAAAGCCGGAGAGAGCAGAGATGGGTCTAATATCAGGAGACAGGAGTACATTGGGACTCCAGGATGCGCAAGGTGCGGGACATGGGGAACAGTGGTATACATAGAGAATGAAGCGCTGAACACACTAGTACTGATGGGTACACAAGATGATGCAGAGATGATCAGGGGTGGCGCAGGTAGACAACGAAATGGTGTGAGAAAATATCACGAAAGCTACATACTGACAGACAAAAACAAGCAGCAAGGAATGGAAACAAGGAGTTTATGCCACAGCTAGAATGTGGAGACACAAACACTGCATCCAGTCATACTAAGCTCTATTCCACAGGAAACCCTAAATGCAAATGGAAACATCTGCCAAGAAGCTCAAAACACAGGAGGTCAAAACTAGGGCAGATGGGAGCTATACAAATACCAAATAACAGAAAATAAAACAACTTAACATCCTATTAGCGCTGATGGTCCACTGTCTCCAGTGAGATCTCTCCAGCTCAAAAACGTTTCACCACCCCTCCTACGCACAAAACAAAGCGGACTTCTCCTGACAACCCTAACTCGTATGCAGAGACCCAGGAACCCAATTCTCACCTTCTGCCAGCTTGGCTACAAGCTGCATTCGTGCAGCTTCTAGTGCCTTGGCTCGCTCTGCCTCCTCATTGTCTGGGAAAGAAATATCACAGCCACCGTCCAACCGGTCTGTCACATATCCAACCTTGATGGATCGTCCTGCCAACTCAAAACCATTCAGTTGCTCCAGGGCTCGTCGGGCACACTCTGCTTCAGCAAACTGGGAAGGAAATAAGAGAACGTGAGGATTAATGGTCCTCAATGGACAAGACAGCATTCTGCCTCACATATTTACCAGCTTTTATACTTCATTCCATCTTGTGCTCGCATGACTCTAATCTGTTCTTCCACTACTTTCCCCACTCATTGTTCTTGAATATACTGATTGCAGTTCACAAAGAGCTAGAATAAGCAAAAGGAATATCTATTTCCCTGTAAAATAAAATCTTCATTATGGTTATCTTAATGACATTCACAAACTTTCAATACTGTTGATGCAGACAGGCAGCATGCTTGCCAGAAGGGCAGGAATTCTAAGGTTACGATTCTTTTTAGGAAAACAACATACAGGATAATGGCATGCTTTGCACTACCTCAAAGGAAAGGGTGTATAATGTGGGTAAGAAACCAATTATTTACCTGTATATTTGGTTTAGCAGATTGAACCTCTTCTAGATTCACGTGCTTTGCACAATCCCACCATCTAATGGTTGGGTCTGAAAGGATCTTGGTTTTCCTAAAACCTTTTATTAACCTTCCACAAACCTTCAACGGGAAGGTGAGAGTTGCATGTGAATCTAGAACTGTTTCAAGCTGCAAAGCCATAATTACAGGTGACTTTTGCAGCATGAAATCTATTCCAGATTAACATGTTTTGCACAGATTACGCAGCAGTATTACCTACCCTCGGCAGTTGGTAGAAAAGGGAGGGCAAGCGAAGACGTTCCCAAGTACAGCCTGCCCCACTTCAACCTCTCTCCGTGGCTGCAAATCAATACAGCAATGCTTCATGAACTTATGTTCTGAGTCTCATGTGACTTGTGAGGAAGTGTGGTGTATTATATGGAGTGGTTGTGCAACCTCACCGTGTAATACACTCACCATTCCCTTTAGGACCCATACTTTTCGTCTATCAAACCCTAAGCTCAACCCTGGGTTGCTGTGCCACTGAGCAGCGGGCTTACACAGAGGAACAAGTGTAATGCATTTAAACAGTGCCAAATCAATTGAAGAATAAATCGACACTACACTCAAGAAATCAGACACCAATTTATAAAAATAAACTGCATTTTTATAAGAATTTAGACACTCCAACGAAAAAGATCCACCAGAGTGTTCCGGAGATACAGATTTTACAAGCAATAATAAGTCAGAGCAATTTCACTTAACAGCGAACAAACCTTGGCAAAGTCAACGAACTGGACACTTAGGAACTTTTTCAAACAAAACTAAGGTAAGTGTCAATGCAGTCGGTTAGAAGTACTTGGGGTGATCAACTTTGGCAGGGAGCTAGTCAGTGGGACCAGCAAGGTCCTCAAGAACTGTTACCTTCAAAGGAGAAGCAGTCCTTCAGCAGTTCCAGGCATTTTATCTGCATTGCAATAGATTCCTATGGAGTGGCCCTGTGGCAAGGGATGAAGGATGCCGAAGATGCTCCAAGGATGCAGAAGATGCGATGCAGTCGACAAGGGTCTCCCGTAGGCATCTCTGGGTCCACAAAGGTGGTGAAGGGGTCCTGGGTGCAGGGTCGACATACCACAAAGTCCTCTCCAGTCTGGCAGAAGTCCAGTCGCGAATGGACTACCATTCGCCCTTTTGTTGCAGTCAAAGGCCAATCCTTCCTGGATTGATAACTCGCCTTCTGAGGGTCCCAGCAACTCTGACAGCACTCCCGCGGTCAGCAAACTCAAGTGCAACTCTGTGCGTTGGGTCTTGCTCCTCGGTGCTGCACAGCAGCGGTGGTAGCGGCTTGAAGACTTTGGGCTACCAACTTGCCCCAGCAGGCTTCTTGAGCTGTTGTGTCTCTCTTCTGCGAACAGAGGGCCAGTCGGCTAGCTCTTGGAGTTCTATTGGCCTAACTGGGCACTCGAGACAGCTTCTCCCTGAGCAGGACACTGCAGCCACAGTCCCTCTTTGCTAGCCACCAGGTGCAGTCTTCGTCAGTACAGCCTCTCTTTGCTGGTCCCTCGGTGCAGGAGGGTAGTCCTCCTTCCAAGTCTGTCGAGATCTGAGGTTTGGGTGCTAGAGCTGAGCTCTTTATGCTTGCAAAGTGCCCTCAGAGCAGGATGTGGTTGGTAGCCAATAGGCTACCAGGATTCCTCCCACCTGGTGACCACTTCCTGTGCAGTGTCGCTTCTGGCTATCCCAGAATGCACCATTCTGCTCACTCCCAAGATGGCAAGACCCCTCTCTCAGCCCCGGGTGTGGCTACCTCAGGGCTACACACGCCCCTAAGGCAAACCAGTTTGGCAACTGGTTTCCCCTTTGTGTCCCGTGATAGCCTGTTTACCTGCCCAAACTGCCCCATCCCCCACACTCCTGAACTCCCTCGGCTTCACTTGGATGCCTGCCTTTTGAGGTTAACACTTAAGTGGCTTCCTGCAGGAGGGAGGTGACCCCTCCCTGGCCACACTCACTCACTGTTCTCCTTTCTGAGAGTCATTGGAACGTCTCTCCAGAAGGGCAGAAAGCTCTCTCATGGAGCAGACGCCATGTGTGCCCAGGAAGGCACAGCAGTTATAAAGGCAACTGTAGGAAGCTGGCTCTGTATATACTATACCAAAGTGAGGAATAGTGTGCACAGAGTCCAGTGGATCCCCAAAGGTAGGCAGAAGTAAAGTTAGATAGTACCTCACTCTCTACTTGTGGTAGTGTGGTCGAGCAGTAAGGCAGTATCAGAGGACAGTGTTAAGCATTTGTTGTACCCACTCAATCAGCAAATGATTTCACACACTCAAAGACTGAACTTCAGACCAATTGGTTTTGTATAAAAATATTCTTTTAGTTAATTTATTTCCTAGAACCAAGCAAGCCTGGCATAGGTAAGTTGATAAATACTTTGCAGTAAATATACAGTTTGAAATGCAGTTGTAAATGTACTTTGAAATGGTTACAGTTTGAATTACTGGTAATGCAATACTGTGAAATGCTGTATATATACTTTGTATCGATTTTGCAATAAGAATTACAGGTAAGTTACTTTTACGTTACTTGTGAGATTACTTTTTAGATTACTTTTTCTACTCAGTGTGATATGCCTAGATATCACACTGGGACATTTCCTAGAGAAAAAGTAAGTAAAATCAGTTTTGCACAATTGTTATTTTTCAGGTTTCCATACAAATCAACTCCACACTAGGAACATTTTTGAGAGAAAACCAGTCAATAGGTTCCTATGGAGAGAAATGAAGTTAACGGTTACCAGGTAAGTAATCGGTCTTTGGAGTTGAGCTTCTGGGGTTAGAACAAGGGTTCCCCCAGGGTCAAGGATGCACTCTCGTTACACCCTCAGGGGCACTAGGGCGGCCGGGTGCAGAGTGCTGAGGCCCAATGTTATCCGATGGGGGACAGGGGGCCTCCGGTTGGTGGCTGCTGGCAAGCAGGCCACTTGGGTGTGGGAGCAAAGCTCCTGGACTTTAGCTCAGGGCACATGGGGAAACAAAGTAGCACCAAAGGTGCACCCTCAGCGGCACTAGGGCGGCCGGGTGCAGGGTGCTGTTTTGACGTCGGGAGCCCTGTTGTCAATGGGGAACCTCCGGTTTGCAAAGGCACTGCAGGCTCAGGGACGAAGGTCTTCAGAGTGCGACCACCACTTCGAGAGGTAAGTTGGGAAGTTAGGGGTTGGTTAGGCACTGTCGGTTTGGGCACACAAGGCCGTGGGTCGTCGGGTGCAGGGGTGCCTTTTGGGGTCGGATCTTCTAACCAGCTCCTGGTCGCGCTTGGGGGGACCTTCTGGATTTAGGCTGTAGGCGTCGGCTGGAGGCTTGAGGCAGGTCAGGGGTCGACGGATCTCGGGTCAGGATCGCCGGGGTGCTCCTCGTGGTTTTGGCCCACCCGAGCTCGGGCCGTGGACGGCGGGTGCAGAGTGGGGCGGATCCGCGGTGTCCGGCCGGAACCAGAGGTTGCAGATGAACAAATCCGCTGTTCATGGGAGACAAAGTCTTTGTGCTTGAAGGCAGGCAGGTCCTCCGGGGTATTCGAGGTTGCTGGCTGCAGGACACACCGGGATTTCGCAGGAGCAGGTTCGAGGGGGAGACAGGCCGGTAGGGCTGGGGCCAAGTCAATGGGCGTCTTCCTCTTGTTAGCTGCTGCACGGCTGTTCGGTCCTCCTTCTTGCAGTTTCTTCTTGTCTGAGGAAGCAAGGTTCAGGGGTGCCCCTAAATAGTAGATTTAGGGGCGTTACAGGTAGGTAAAAGGCAGTGACCAATGTGTCCCTTACCTGGGGTGGGTGCACCCCCTATTAGGCTACCCTCCAGTGGGAGGGGGGCATGAGCCTGTCCCTGGTTGGCTGGGTCCCCCCATCTTCAAGATGGCGTGGACTGAGAGTTGTGCTTCACCTCGCCCCCCCCCCACCTGAGGGGTGGAGTTGGCAGAGGTGGGCGCCCTTTTCTTTCTCACTTGTTTTTCCTGCCGGTTCTCCCGCCCAAAGTGGGGGTCAGAACCAGTGGGGACCAGTTGCTGAGAGCAGCAAGTGGCCTGGGGAAGCTCACAAAGGCGGCAAGCCTTTGAAGTTTCCCCTTCGTGAACCCTGCCCATCCTGGGGGAGGAGGCTTGGCACCTCACCCCAGGATGTCCATTGTTTCAGGCCCCAGAGAGCAGCAGGCTCTCGACCCAGGGGTCCAGAAACATGTCTGGTGGTGGCAGCTGAAAGCAGCCACTCAGCCTGGACAGTAGAGGTGGGTTAGTTTTCAGGGGGCATCTCGAAGATGACCTCTGTGTGCATTTTTCATTAAATCCCACACTGGCATCAATGTGGGTTTAATGTGCTGAGAAGTTTGATACCAAACTTCTCAGTTTTCAGTGTAGCCATTATGGTGCTGTGGAGTTCGTAATGACAAACTCCCAGCACCATATACTCTTAATGGCAGCACTGCACTTACAATGTCTAAGAATGGACTTAGACACTGTAGGTGTACAGGGCTCATGCACCTGTACCCTCACCACTGGTATAGTGCACCCAGCTAGAGAGGTGACTGATCTATGCCAGGGCAGTGGGTTGTAGGCATGGCTCACAGATGTGTGCCATGTCGACTCTTCACTTTGTTCTGCACCAAAACACGCAGCCTGTATAGAGTCCAAGAGTCCCCAAAGGTAGGCAGAGGTTAAAGTTAGATAGAACCTTACTCTCTAATAGTGGTAGCTTGGTCGAGCAGTAAGGCAGTATCAGAGGACAGTGTTAAGCATTTGATGTACACACTCAGTCAGCAAATGAATTCACACACTCAAGAACTGAACTCTAGGCCAATTGTTTTTGTATAAAAATATGCTGTTGTTTTATTTCAGAACCAAGCAAGCCTGATACAGGTAAGCATTCAATTCTTTTCAGTAATAAGTTACTTGTTGTACACAGTTTTAAGAAGCAATGAAGATTGTACTTGATTTGATTTACAGGGGATGCAGTAGGTTGCAATACTTAGTAAATGCAGTACATTGAAATGAATGGCTTTTTAAGGTAAATGCAGGTAAAATTACTTTTGCGTTACTTTTGTAATCCAGTGCTGGACTCCTAGATTCAGCACTGGGACATTTACTTAAAACAGGTAAGTAATTACGTTTTTGTAGTATGTACGATTTTTAAAAAATATTCTTGTATTTCAAAAGTCCACACTTAGAAACATTTTGGACCAGTACATTGAAATACATAGGCTTTTCCTGTAAGTTGCAGGTAAGTTACTTTTCGGATTACTTTTTCTAACAGTGCTGGATCCTAGATTCAGCACTGGTACATTTCCTGAAAACAGTTGAGAAAATGCGTTTAAGTTAGATGTACGATTTTTAAAGAATATTCTTGTATTTCAAAAGTTGACACTTAGAAACTTTTTCACATAGAACCACCAATGTTATCCTATGGAAGGAGATTCAATTCACAGGTAAGTTACTTTTACGTTACTTTTCACTACTCAGTGCTGGATACCTAGATTCAGCACTGGGACTTTTCCTGCAAATAGTTGAGAAAATTCGTTTAGGTTATTTGTGCGATTTGTAAGGAATATTCTTAGTTTTCAAAAGTCGACACTTGGAAACTTTTTGGGAGAAAAAATGGCAATGTTCTCCTATGAGGAACAACAGGTTATCGGTTTCGAGGTAAGTATTCGGTCTTTGGAATTAGGGTTCTGGGGTCAGACTCAGGTGTCTTCCAGGGTCACTGATGCACTGTTGTTGCACCCTCAGCGGCACTAGGGCGGCCGGGTGCAGAGTGTTGAGGCCCAATGTTATCCTATGGAGGATAGGGGGTCTCCGGTTGGTGGCTGCTGGCAAGCAGGCCACTGGGTTGTGGGAGCAAAGCTCCTAGGGTTTAGGTCAGGAGAAAAGGAGAAACAAGTAGGCACAAAAGGTGCACCCTCAGCGGCACTGGGGCGGCCGGGTGCAGAGTACTGTTTCGACGTCGGACGCCCTGTTGTTTTCTATGGAGAGCCTCCGGTTTGAAGAAGCACTGCAGGCTCGGGGACGAGGACCTTCTGGGTGCGACCACCACTTCGAGGGGTAAGTTGGGATGTCTTGGGTTGGTTAGGCACCGTTGGTTGGGGCACACAAGGCCGTGGGGCGTCGGGTGCAGGGGTGCCTTTTAGGGTCGGATTTTCTTACCCGCTCTGGTTGCGGTAGAGGGGGGCCTCTGGATTGAGGCTGCAGGCGTCACCTGGAGGCTTGAGGCAGGTCAGGATCGCCGGGGTGACCTTCTTGTGGTGTTTTTCCACTCGAGCTCGGGCCGGGTTCAGCGGGTGCAGAGTGGGCTGGATTCGCGGTGTCCGGCCGGAGCAAGAAGCTGCAGTTTAAACACGACCGGTGTTCACGGGAGAAACAGTCTTGGAAGTGAAGGCAGGCAGGTCCTCCGGGGTTTGTGAGGTTGCTGGCTGCTGGACACGCCGGGATTTCGAAGAAGCAGGATCGAGGGGAGACAGGCCTGTAGGGCTGGGGCCAAGTCGGTGGGCGTCGTCCTCTTGTTAGCTCTGCACGGCTCTTCATCCTTCTTCTTTTCTTCTTGTTGGTAGGCTGGATCTGCCTTCCTGGTTCAGGGCTGCCCCCTAAATACTGTATTTAGGGGGCGTTTTAGGGGTCTTGAGGTCAGTAGCCAATGGGCTAGAGGGGTGACTGACCTATGCCAGGGCAGTGGGTTGTAGGCATGGCCCACAGAGGTGTGTGCCATGTCGACTCTTCACTTTGTTCTGCACCAAAACACGCAGCCTGCAAAGGCAGTGTGTGTGTGTAAAGGTACAGGGCCTCCAGGGTGGCACAATAAGTGCTGCAGCCCTTAGAGGACTTCCCTGGTCACAGTGCCCTGGGTACCTGTGGTACCATTTACCAGGGGCTGACCTGTGGCCAGAGATGCCAATTGGGTACAGTTTTGGGGAAAGAACACAGGCCCTGGGAACCTGATTGGCAGGGACCCAGGGCACATCAAGTCAAAGTGCATCAGTGGTCTGGCAAAAAGTGGGGGGGGTTACTGCAACAGAAACCCACTTCCTTACACACATAAGGAACTATTAAAATGCAAGATGCCATCATTACTATCAGTTGCATGAACACTCGAGCTGGTAATGAGTGTTGAGGCTGAAAATGCGATATTAGAGCTTGCATGTTGCGGATCCTGACTGCGTTGGGACACGCTAGAGCTTTGAGTGTTTATTGTAGCTCCTAGATACACTTGTGTGTTGGATGGTTGGAGATGAGACTGTGAGGTTTACAGTGAACCCAAGGTCGTGAAGCAGTTGGACTGTTTTTCGAGTGTGGCGTAGGCAGCTCTTTTGCGAGCTGGCTTTTATTAGCCAGTCGTCTAGGTAGGGGAAGACGTGAATGTGCTGTCTTCTTAGATGAGCCGCAACTACTGCCAGATACTTGGTGAAAACAAATAGTTTCTTACCTGTCGGTGTAGTTTTGCAGCTTGAAGAATTTTCTGGATTCACTATGCTGTGCATTATTCCGCCATCTAGTGGTTGGGTCCGGAATTGTAGTATTTCTTCTCTCTTTTTTTTTTTTTTGTTGGTGGGCGTCGACGTACCACCATTTGGTGTCCTTCTGTGACGTTGACGTGCTTCCTCCGGAAGCTCCCACCTTTGGTCACCATCTTCGGATTCATTTTTTTTTCTTCTCTCCTCCTTATTGTTCTCTTCCTTGGCAGAGGGGGGTGGGTTCGCTAGAGAATCCAGAAAATTCTTCAAGCTGCAAAACTACACCGACAGGTAAGAAACTATTCGTTTTGCAGCGTGAATCTTTTCTGGATTCACTATGCTGTGCATAGACTTTGTAGCGGTTTGCTAGTCTTGTGGTGGCTGGGTGGAAGATGAACTTTGATTTGTAAATAGATGCTGTAAGACCCTTTGTCCTACTTGTGCTTCTTTGTTCATTTGAATGTCCACACAGTAATGCTTTGTGAATGTGTGTACTGAAGACCATGTTGCAGCCATGCAGATGTCTTGAATTGGAGTGTTAGCTAGAAAGGCAATAGTTGCTCCTTTCTTCCTTGTTGAGTGTGCCCGTGGCGCACCTTGTAAAGTTTGTCCTGCTTGCCTGTGACATAGTTGTATGGCTTGCGCTATCCATCTTGCAATTGTGTTTTTGGTTACTGGTCTTCCCAGAAAACTTTTTGCAAAGGATACAAATAACTGTTTTGTTTTTGTGTATTCCTTGGTTTTCAATGTAATACATGACAGCTCTTCTTGTGTCAAGTGTGTGCAAAGCTCTTTCCGCTTTGGTCTTTGGATTTTGAAAGAAACTTGGTATCTGAATACTCTGGTTTATGTGGAATTTTGATACCACTTTTGGTATGAATTGAGGATCTGTCCTCATGACAATCCTGTTACTATGTATTTGGAAGTAGGGTTCCTGTAATGTTAGAGCCTGCAGTTCGCTAACTCTCCGTAGGGATGTTATTTCCACCCATAAGGCTGTTTTTAGCGTGAGCATATGTAGCGTTGCTTTGTGTAGTGGTTCGAATGGTGCTTTCATCATTTGCGCTAGAACTACGTTTAGATTCCATGTTGGTGCTGGTACTATTTTCGGTGGTGCAATTCTTTTTGCTCCTTCAAGGAACCGTTTGACCACATGTGATGTAAAGAAACTCTTCCCGGTTTCCCCTCTTGTATACGCCACAATTGCTGCTAAGTGTACTTTTAGTGAAGTAAAACACAATTTACTTTGTAGTAAATGTGTTAAATACTTTAGATCCACAAGACGGGGGACACCACGCTAGCAACACGAGGCTCCGCGTAAGCAAGAGGAGGGCCTATCATAGCCCTTGATGATATACTAAGCATCATCAAGACCTTGCCTGGAACTTTGTATATTCTGCAATACCTACGTCTTATACATGAAGTGGGGTTGCCATATATATGTCCCTTTATAGACTTACATATCAAGTTACAGATGTTTCCTGTGAACTTGGGATCATTCGTTAGAATTTTGAATTTCACGTTTGGACTGTCAAAGCCTTGAAGAAGTTACCAATTGTAACGAAACACGTGTCGGCTGTTTCCTTTAAAGACAACGCACAGATTACAAGAGCAAGTCTCCGTGACAATTATGGAGGACACCTGTATTGCCTTATACTGTATATACTGGATGTTAGTATGAAATATGAAGTCACCACAATAAGAAATGAAACATTGTCAACACATTAAATGATGCTTTTTTTTGTTGTTGCTCAAATTGACTAATTTGGTTTACTTGCTTGTGAATTGCTATATAGATACTCAAATGGACTATCTACACCATTCAATGTGAATGGTATATATTCTTGTAGAGTGCCAAGGTAAAAATCGTGTTTTCTAAGTTAACATACGAGTTTTGGGGACTTCTATGTGGTTACATCTGCGGTAGCGGGATGTATCTTATTACCTTGAGTGGCACCAACACTGGCACGTGATTATGAAAAAAACTAAGTTTCTATTGGAAAGACACTGTGACATAACTGATGTGCTACCCTGAATTCCACCGTTACCTTTTTCTGTGATTTGTTACTTTAGCACAGTTGTTTCTTTTGTAATTTTTCTTGAAAGTCGTTTAAGACAACATTGTGTGTATCTTTTCCATTTAGCTGAATAACATTTTCTTGTTGTTGGTTTCCTAGCTTCTCTCAGGACAGCCATTGTGCTTTCTGGTAGTTTGAGATGTGCGAATTCCAAGTCCTCAGGAGCCATGCCGCTAGGCCTAAGCTCTCTGGTTCTGGATGAAGCACTGTCCAGTTTTGCATTGTTAGCAAATCTTTTCTTTTTGGAAGTTTGCGCATTGTTCCTTGAGACATTTCCATTATTTCTGAGAACCAAGTTTGCCTGGCCCACTGTGGTACGATGAGTATCATTGTCATTTTGCTGATCCTGCATTTGCTGATCACTTTGTTCAGTAACGGTATTGGGGGGAAAAGCGTAAGCAAATATCCCTGACCAGTCTATCCATAGCTCATTCCCAAGGGACTGACTGCAAGGTCGCCTGGATGCGCAGTTTTGGCATTTTGCACTGTGGGGTGTTGCAAATAGGTCTATTTGTGGTGTCCCCCATTTGGTGAAGATCTTTTGCACTTCTGTTTGATTTAGTTCCCACTCGTGGGATGATGATGTTTGTCTGCTCAGTCTTGTCTGCTTCTATATTGTCCTTTCCCGGTAGGTGTATTGCTATAATGTCTATTCCTCTTGGGATTGACCATCTCCAAATCTCCTGGGCTAGCTTTGAGAGTGCTACAGACTGCGTCCCTCCTTGTTTGTTTATGTAAAACATTGTTGCTGTGTTGTCTGTTTGTATCAACACCCTTTTCCCATAGAGCTCTTTCTGAAAGGCTTTTAAGGCTAAGAATACTGTTTTTAGTCCCGGGATATTGATGTGTTTCACTGCATCCTGCTGTGTTCACAATCCCCTTACTTTGAGGTTTTTCATGTGTGCTCCCCATCCTATTAGGGACGCATCTGTTGTTATGGTCACTGTTGGAGTTGGTGGTGTGAAAAGTCTCCCCTGTGCTATGTTTATTTTGTTCCACCATGCCATCTCTTGCTGAACTTTGTTTATGACAACCACTAGATCCTCCCAACTCCCTGTTGCCTGTGACCACTGTGTCTGGAGCCATTCTTAAAATGGTCTCATGTGTAAACGAATGTTGGGAATTAAATGAATGCATGAGGCCATCATTCCAAGTAATTTCCCCACTGTCCTCACTGTCAGATGATGCCCCGTCTGGTATAGGTGAGTCTCCTTCAACAGGGCTGATCTTTTCTCGCTTGGGAATGCTTTCCCTAACACTGTATTTATCTCTGCGCCTAAGAACACTTTCATGAGTTCTGGTTCTATTGATGATTTTTCGCAAATGTATGGAGAAGCCCAGCTGAACTAGTGTCTCTATCACTTGTTGTATGTGCTGTTTGCATAGGTTGTAAGAGTTTGCTCTTACTAACCAGTCGTCCAAGTAGGGGTAAACATGAATCCCACGCCTTCTTAGATGTGCTGCTACTGCTGCTAGGCACTTTGTAAACACTCTTGGTGCTGATTTTAGTCCGAAAGCGAGTACTTTGAATTGGTAGTGTTTTTTGTCCACAACAAAATCTTAACAGTCTCTTGTGTCTCTTGTTCATTGGGATGTGTAAATATGCATCTTTTAAGTCTATTGTTGCCATGTAATCTCCCTTTTGCAACTGAGGTAGCACTTCTTGCAATGTAGTCATTTTGAATCTGTGTTTTTATAAATTTGTTCAGGAACCTTAAGTCTAATATTGGCCGTAATGTTTCGTCCACCTTTGGAATCAGGAAGTATGTTGAATATACTCTGTTCTTTTCTCTGTGTGGTACGTGCTCTATTGCATGTTTTTCCTGAAGTTCCTGCACCTCTATGACTAGGTGAGATAATTCTTCTTTTGAATGTCTCCTTTGCTTTGGCCTCCCGTTTGGAGGTTGTTTCGTTAACTCTATGCAGTAACCGTACAGTATTATGTTTCAAATCCATTTGTCTGAGGTTATTTCCTTCCATTTTTCCAGGAAAAACCTTAGTCTGCCTCCTACTGGGGTGGTATGATGGAGGAACTGTAAACTGGTTTGTTTTTGTCTTTGTACATGTTGTCTTTTTGTGTGTACCCTCACTGCTGCTGTTTGTGAGTGTACCTTCTTGTGAGCGCAGTCACTTAGAAGAGGTTTGTTGTCCCCCTCTTTGTGGCTGACCTCTGCCACGGGGACGCCCTCGAAAGGATGCTCTTCCTTGGTATTGCCAGCTTTGTTGCTGTCCCTGTTGTGGACCCTGATTTCCAGCTTGGTACGCTTGCTGCTAACTTTGATGTGAGGTAGTAGGTTGGTGTGTACCTCTCCCAGCTGGTCTCCTTGATGGTGTGCCTCTACGCATGCCTCTAAACTGCAGAGCCCCCATGGACCTTGCAGTTTCGTTATCCTTTTTTAATTGATTGAGCTTTTCATCAACCACACTTCCAAACAATTGCTCCCCATTGAATGGTGAGTTGATGTTACTTTGCACTTCTGGCTTGAAGCCTGAGATTCTAAGCCATGCGTTCCTCCTTTCTGTGATACCAATCATCATTTGTCTGCTTGATGTTTCAGCAGCATCTAGGGCTGATTTTAAACATGTATTTGCAATGTTTTTACCCTCTTCCACCAAGTGGCTAGCTCTTTTTTGGAATTGTTCAGGCAGATTTCTTAACAATTCTCCTACCTCCTCCCAATGTTGATAAGCATGTCTGTTCAACAATGCATTTGAATTGGCTATGTGCCATTGATTCGCTGCACTTCTTTCCTCCTTCCTTCCTACCAGGTCCATCCTCTTGCTTTCCTTGTCTGGAGGTGGTCCCACTGTAGTTGGTACATTTGCTCTTTTCCTTGCTGTTGAAGTAATAATAGAGTCTGCTGGCACTGATCCCCTGATGTATATAGGATCCTTAGAGGAGTGCTTATACTTCTTTTCTGCTCTTGGTGTGATAGCCTTGCATGCAGCAGGCTCTTTGAATGCCTCTTTCCCATGGTCTAGCACACTTGGCAGCATCGGGAGGAATTGATTTCTGGATTGTGTAGGCATCAGTGTCTCTAACAAAAAACATGACTGCGGTTTTTCTTCCTCCAGTTGAACCCCATAAGTTTCAGCAGCTTTTTTAATCACCTGATTATACATGCCAATGTCATCTGGGGGTGATGGCCTCGAAGGATATGTTTCCACAGCCTCCTCCGGTGATTCGGCATCGAGATCTTGCCATTGGAGGACTTGATTCTCCGAGATCGCCGATTCGGCATATGTTTGTTCGTCTTTCTCGACGTCGTCTCCGAAGAATGGTTCTTCTCCTTCTTCGATTAGTTTTGGGGTTGTCGGCGGAATTACGCGCTGCGCTATGGGAGGCTTCTGTGAGCACTATAAACTTCTCTGTGTGGGTCTCACTCCTCCCACTCATTGGATTGGCCTTTGCGTGTGTCTTTCAATAATGAAAGCACGCAAATGGCCAAAGGCGGGTGCATGTCCCACCTCCTTTCTAATGTGTCACTCCCACGGCGTTTGGCTCTCGGGAGCGAGCAGCGGCGCGCAAGGTGGCAGCTGCATTCCTTCCCCGAAGAGATCGGCGCCGCCCTTCTCACCCATGACACACCCCCTCCCCAGCAGAACTATGCCAATGCGTAGAAAGCATTACGTATTTCCACTCAATCGGGCTCGGTAATAGCAGAGAGTGCCTGGTGCATGCTCCAGTGGGTAAATGAGACAGGGTGCCCAAGCTGTCACAATATTGATGAAACAATCACATTTGCGGTTCAAAACCAGTCTGTCTCACTTTTGCGCAAAGTCTGTTTGTTTATTAAACTTCCCCCTAAACAAAGCAATCTGGAGAGACCGTGCGCGCCATCCGACGCTCAACGCCCTGAAACATATTTTCGCTCATAGCACGCGCTATGCAGAAATGCGGAAGGCGCACCACGTTCACACGTCAGATCGCTCACTTCTGACACATTGGACGGGTCTCCCCCGGACCAAACCTGTGAAAACCGGGCGCACTGGGCTAATTATCAGTTAAGGGCGCTCTCCGGTAAAGGGCCACAATCAGGCCTTGAGAATATTGGTAGCAAAGCGAGGACGGGCGTGTTGGGGGAGAGGGGGGGGGGGGGAGGGGGGAGAAATAAAACTTCTCTTCGTGCTTTGCAACAGCTTCTCTGCTCAGACGTTGCCCTAGTTACTGTTGCCAAAACTGTGCTTCTGAGGTGCTCGAGGGAAGAAAAAGTGGGCCGGTTACATTGCTGGCTCAAGAGACACGCATAAGTCAGTGTTTACTAGTAAAAATAACAAAAAAAATATGTTCATAAAAGCTTGGAGCATCAGGTACGTTTACTCTTGTGTGGTTATGAAAAATTGTATTTGAAAAAAATCGTAGGTAGGAATACTTTACACAAATGCATTGACAACTCACCGGTCTACTGGGTATTTACATTTACACCCTCCATGTTGTTTAGATGAAATTGTGCTTACCAGTGAATTAGTATGCGCCGATGAATACAATAATAAAAGCAAACAAGCATTGGCATAGCCAGTCTCGCATTTGGGACCTTATAAGTAAAAAAAATTAAAACTGCAGTTATAGATGGAGTTAGGATACAGTTGGTTGAGAAAAGTTGGGTAAACCGGTTAATGCGGAAAGGAAGGGATTTCTAACATTTGATTAAAGCCTGCAAATGAGGTGAAATGGTATTGTTACTTTTTGTCCTGGCACTGAACGAAAAATGTTTTTTGTTAGCGGCTGTTTACAGCTTCCTTACTGTGCTCTGTGGATGACTCATGCTCCTTGCACTCAGCAGATAATTACTGGGCAGGTTCCGGGCTCTGCCGGAGGCACAGTGATTAGAGCTGCCTTATAAGTTTCCAGAGGCGTCAGAAGCAGACCGGCTGTCTGAGACACTCTTGGTTTCTCAGCGAGTGTTTCATTCTGCAACATTTCTTTTGTCAGCCTGTTAATTCGTAAATGCATGAAGACAAGGGGGGGCAGACAAGATTCTTCCTGTTTCTCTTGCAATGTCAGTGAAAAATAAGCCCACAGAGCGCCCCGGCTCTACCCCTCCTCCAATGTCCGGCTCATGGCTTAACAAGGGAAACACAAAGAATCTTACCTTCCCCCTTGTCATCATGCATTTGTGAATTAACAGGCTGGCAGAAGAAATGTTGAGAATGAAACAGTCTCGCTGAGTAACCAGCATTTGCAATGCAATAGGTCTCGCATTTACGTGAGATTAAGCTATTGGCATTGTAAATGACAATGCCTTTTATTTATGTTTTAAAAAACAAAAATAAAAGGCATTGTCATTTACAATGCCAATAGATTAAACTCGCGTAAAAGCGAGACCTATTGCATTGCAAATGCTTGTTTCTCTATCTCGGCCGCGTGTGTTTCGGTGTCGAGTTTTTCGGCTCTCCGTTTTTCGCCTGTTGACGCCGAACCGGTCGTCGACGCAGGTTTTGGCCTCTCTCTTTTCGACGCCGAGGCGTCCTTTTCCAGACTGTCTTTCGACGTCGTTGCCTTTTCGAGGACCTTTGCCGTTTCGGAGTCCTTATCCAAGGATCCTACGGTGTGTTTTTGTTTGGATGCAGCTGCGGTCGCCGAATGCTTCGACGCCGAGGCTCCCTTTGGTGGTCTAGTCTCTGATTTTCGAGACTCTTCTAGTTTCTTCAAGGTCGACGACTCTCTTACCTCCTTCGAAGTCTTCTTCTCGACCTCCACAACCAAAACCTCTCTGTTCTCGTCGCCCTCTGGTCCTTCTGCACGTTATCTTCCTCCTCACTGGAGAGGCCCAGGTCTCGCAGCGAAGGTGGTGCCCTTGGCCTTGCATGTTGTAGTTGGCTCGTCACTGCCTTGCTCTCACCCTCAACGTCTTCGGGGTGAAGACGGAGCAGGCGTTCCAGTCGTCGCTCTGATGATCTAGCGGCAGGCACAGATTGCAGACCGGGTGCTGATCCTTCTGTGCGTACTTGTGGCGACAGTTCTTGTAAAACTTGACCGGTGTCTTGTCCATTACATCGCACATGGGGCCCCCTGCATGCCCATTCTCCGATTGTCGAAGATCTTGTTTTTCGACCCTTCGTCGATCTATGATCGTATTGGGTTGAAAGTTGCAAAAACGTCCTACCGGTGTTTCTTTTGATTTTCCTTTCTTTTCGTCGATTCTTCTCTCCAATCTTGGGAGCTCCTTCCGTATCAATCCAGACCCAACGGCGGAAAAAAAGAATCTGAAGATGGCGACCAAAGGTGGGAGCTTCCGGAGGAAGCACGTCGACGTCACAGAAGGACACCAAATGGTGGTACGTGGACACCCACCACCCAAAAAAAAACACAAAAAAAAAAACAAAAGAAGAAATACTACAATTCCGGACCCAACCACTAGATGGCGGAATAATGCACAGCATAGTGAATCCAGAAAAGATTCACGCTGCAAAACTCTGGGTGCTGTAGTTACTCCGAATGGGAGAACTTTGAATTGATAATGTTGTCCGTCCACTACAAACCTGAGGTATTTCCGGTGAGCAGGGTGAATGGGAATATGGAAATAGGCGTCCTTTAAGTCCAGAGTGGACAGAAAGTCGTCTTGCTGAAGGAGTGGGAGCACCTGTTGGTGTGACCATGTGAAAGTGGTCCGACTGAATGTACAGATTTAGTTCTCTGAGGTCTAGTATAGGCCTGAGAGAGCCGTCCTTTTTGAGAATGAAAAAATACAGGGAGTATACCCCGGTCACTTGGTATTGTAATGGGACTGGCTCTATACGTGTTTTTCCAAGAGAGAGAGAACCTCTTGCTTTAGGAGGGTGAGATGCTCTGGTGATACTGCATGTGATCTTGGAAGAATATGTGGGGGAGTGTCTGTAAGCTCCAGGCAGTAACCATACTGGATAATTTTAGTACCCACTTGTCTGAGGTGATTGAATTCCAGACAGGCAGGAATTGGGAGAGACGTCCCCAGACAGGAGTGGAATGATTGGGTGGGGGGGGGGGGGGTAACGGAAGGAAGTCACTGTTTGTTTGCGGGGAAAGTGCGGGTGGAGTTACCTCTGCTTCTTCCCTTACCATTGTTTCCTCTAAAACCTCCTCTGAAATAACCTCTTGAAGAGGGGGATTGGTTGTTGCCCTTGTAAGAGGAGGAGGGATTTTCGGGGGACACAGTTTTTGAACCACCCCTGTAAAAGGAGAGGCGAAAGGAACCCCTAGTGGCAGGTAACTGCAAAGCCCCCATGGACTTTCGACCTCAGTGTCTTTCTTCATCTTTTCCAGCGAGGTATCAACAGCTGGGCCAAAGAGATGCTCCTTGTCGAATGGTTGGTTAAGGATGGAGGTTTGCACCTCCGGCTTGAAGCCTGATATTCTCAGCCAAGCATGCTTGCGTAAGAGTACACTGGTGTTGACTGCACGAGCTGCTGTGTCTGCTGCGTCTAGGGCACACCTAATGGATGTATTGGTGATAAGTTTACCTTCCTGAATAAGGTCATTAGCCTTAGATTTGTATTCATCAGGTAAATGTTGTATGAGTTTCTTTAACTTATCGTAATGAGCCCCATCATAACGAGCCAACAGAGCTTGAGCGTTGGCAATGCGCCAGTGATTTGCTGCCTGTGAAGCCACTCTTTTGCCTGGGGCATCAATAAGCTTAAACTCCTTATCAGGAGGAGGAGCCTCACCTGTGGTTTGTGAGTTAGCTCTCTTGCGAGCGTTGGAGACTACAAGAGAGTCTAAGGGCAGCTGGCCTCTAATGTAAACCGGGTCGGTAGGAGCGGGTTTATATTTTTTGTCCACCCTAGGTGTAATTATCCTTGCCCTAACAGGGTCTTTAAATACCTCATCCGTGTGTTTTAACAAGCCTTTGAGCATTGGTAAGGTATGAGTAGCTCTTTGGGAAGAAGTGTTACAAAGAGGAAATCCTCTTCTAAAGGCTCCCTATGGAGCTCCACCCCATGATATTGAGCAGCCCTGTTAAGGAGCTCAATGTACCCAATGTTGTCGTCAGGTGGGGAGGGTCTGGAGGAATACAAATCAGGGTCATTGCATGTGACTGGGTCTGTACGATAATCCCCCCCAAGGGTCAGTGTCCTGTAGCCTATCCTGATCCTCATCCCCATCCCCTTCATCCTGTGGGTCAGGTTTAAGTGGTGGTGGTGGTGAATTTGATGGTGAGATGAGCAAGTTGGGATCAATGGGAGAAGGAGGTGGAATATAAGGGGGGAGAAGGGTTAGTACCCACACTCTTCCTTTTGAGAGGAATGTGGTAGTCCTCCGATAGGTCAATCTTCCGTTTTTTTTGAAGAGTGGCATGAATATGTCCTGTTTCAGGGTTGATCACCAGTTTTTTCGGCTTCGGATCCGAAGGCGGGGCATCGGGCCGAGGCTCTTTAGAGGTAGTGGCTTTTTGTTTATGTGCCAGTTTCGGCGTCGAAGGTTTCGGCTCCGAGCCTTTGGGCGTCGAAGGTTACGGCTCCGAGCCTTTCGGTGTCGAAGGTGGAATCTTCGGTAACGGTGGTATTGTGACCAACACATGCTTGGACTTGTGTTTCGGCGCCGAAGGTGTTGGTTCGGCGCCAGAGTGGAGCCGGCTTAAGCCCGAGCCGGAAGACTTCTCTTTCCGTTTCGGAGCCGGGCCTGAGGGCGGGGCGTCGGAAACTTTTTGTCAGTGCCGACCTTGGCCCGAGGGCAGAGGAGGGACCGGAGCCTTTGTTTTCTGTTGAGGGGGCAAAGGGGTATCTTTACTCACGGTACGCTAACCCGGAGTAATCTGCTCCTCTTCTTCCATGTCGGAGTCGGCCTCGGACACGGAGATATGTTCTTCTTCGGCTCCTTGAGGTTGATGTTCAGTGTCGGAATCTTCACCGAAGATGTCCGGTGCGGAGCCGCTCTGGTGTTGCATCTCGTGGCGTCGAGCCATACGGTCACGAAGTGTCTTTTTCGATCGAAACGATCGACACGCGTCGCAGTCGTTCTCGTCGTGTTCCGGGGACAAGCAGTGGTTGCACACTTGGTGCAAGTCGGTGCGTGGAAACTTAGCACGGCATCCGGGACAGAACTTGAAGGGAGTCCGTTCCATCGACTGCTAGCACGGTCGGCGCGGGTACCGGCGGGTAGGCCCGACGGCCTGCCACGAGTTTCCCGATCGAAGGTTTTCCGAGGTGAGAAGATGCGCGTCGAATGGGGAACCGCTATCGATAACAATACAGTTGAGGGTAGTGGATTTCGCGTCGAAGGGGTCCGAAAACGGTACAGAACCAGAGCGCAGCAATACACATCCGAACCCGATGGCGGAAAAAAAACAATTTAAGGATGGAGTCGATGCCCATGCGCACTATCACCGAAAGGAGGAGTCACCTACCTCGTGACTGGAAAGACTTCTTCGAACAAAAACAAAGTGCAAACATCCGGACCCAACACTAGATGGCGATCAATGCATAGCATGTGATTTACAGCTCACATGCCTCGAACACAAAGTATCTTTTCCTACATTGAAAAGCATTTCATGCACATGTAAAGTATTGTCTGATACTCTACAAACCTATTGCAACTGAAAAGTCTACTTACCTGTAACGGAGTCCAACTCGGTTCCTAGAAATAAAAGTAACCAAAGTAATATTTTTACAAATATTGGCCTGGAGTTAGTTATTGAGTGTGTGTTCCTGTCTTGTATGAGTATTTACACCAAATGCATTCACACTACCCTCTGATAAGCTTAACTTCTCAACCCAGCTACCACTAAATTGAGAGTAAGGTAATATCTACTTTAACCTCTGCCATACCTTTGTGGACTCACTGGACTCTGTGTATACTATACCAAACAGAGGTATAGTGTGCACAGAAACCGCTTCCTACAGAGTCCTATAGTGCAGCTCATCTAGATGATATTTCGGTCTATTGCTCCACCTGGCAGGATCCACCTTGGAAAGGTCGTTGAGGCTCTGAGAACTGCAGGCCTCACTATCAAGGCAAGCAAGTGCCAGATAGGGCAGGGAAAGGTTGTATACTTGGGCTGCCTGGTAGGAAGAAGCCAAGTTCAGCCACTCAAACCCAAGATCTAGACAATTCTGGACTGGGCAGATCCTAAAACCCAGACCCAAGTCAAGGAATTCCTTGGATTGACTAGGTATTACAGGAGGTTTCTGAAGGATTATGGTTCCATAGTGACCACCTTACAGAACTCACCTCCAAGAAGATGCCAAAGAAAGTGAATTGGACAGTGAGCTGTCAAAAGGCATTTGACACTCTGAAGGATGTAATGTGCTCTGCCCCAGTCCTGAAACCTCCAGATTACTCCAAGCAGTTTCTTGTACAGACAGATGCCCTCGAGCATGGGATAGGTGCAGTCCTAGCCCCAAACCAATGATGGACATGACCAACCGGTTGCTTTCATAAGCAGGAGACTACTCCACAGAAAGCAGTGTTGGAGTGCCATAGAGAAGGATGCCTTTGCTGTGGTTTGGGCCCTGAAGAAGTTGAATCCATACCCGTTTGGCACTCACTTCCTAGTTCAGACAGACTACAGGCCTAGCCGGTGGTTACAACAGATGAAAGGTGAAAATCCCGAACTGCTAAGGCGGTCCATCTCCCTACAGGGAATGGACTTTACAGTGGAACACAGACCTGGGACTGCCCAGGCCAATGCAGATGGCCTTTCCAGGGTCTTCCACTTAGAAGATGAAGACTCGACTGGAAGGTTAGTTTCATCCACTTTCATATTTTGGGAGGAGGGGGGGGGGGGGGAAGGGGAGGGGAGAATGGGAGTGCCTCTTTTGACATGGTTAGCCCCCACCTTTTGCCTGGAAATTGATGTGGTTTCAATTGTAGTGCAAAGGGTCAATGCCAACCAGGTCCCCTGTGCCAGTGCTTCTTCCCTAAAAAACATATCCACAATTACTTCTGTCCCCTGTAAGTCCCTAGTAAATGGTACCCTGAGGACCGAGGGCCTGGAAGTTGAAGAGGGTTTCCTGGGACCCCCCTAACTAGGACCATGCCACTGCCCCTACAATACTTAAGTCAATTTTTAAATATTGCAAGTGCCAGGGAAGCCATAGGGAGTACATGGGCTGGACGCTAGACCACTTGAGTGCCCCAGCACCATGATGGCTTTACTGAAACCAGGAGTGTTTGGTACCAAACAACTCCTTGTAATAAATCCACACTGAGTACATGGTTTAATAAATCTCAAGCTGACATCAGACCCCTGAAAGCCTACCAACCCTGTTGTGGCCACTGACCGGCTTTAGGTAGCCTGCCACAGACAGACAAGTTTCTGGACCCTCTGGTGAAGAGCCTCTGCTCTTTGGGACCAGAACAAATGCACAGCCTTGGCAGAGGTGTTGTACCTCCTCAACCAGGATGGGTACAGTGCTCCAAGGGGAAGCTTCAAAGGCCTGCTGCCTTTGTAATGAGACCTCCCTAGCCTCTACTGCTAGCAACAGACGGCAGTCCCTGGTTTACACCCCCCACTTTGGGCGAGAAAACTTTAAGACTAGGTGGTGAGCCCACCTTTTCCAATTCCACCCCTCAGGTGGAGGAGGCGAAGTTAAGCACACTTTTCAAGATGGAGGGGACTGAAGATGAGGGGGGACTCCTCAAATAGGGCCAGGACTATGCCACTATTATGCCACAGAAGGGTGGCATAATAGAGGGTGTAGTCACCCCAGATGAGGTGCCCATTGGCCCTACCTGTTACTCCTTTAAAACGAGCCCTAAATCTAGCATTTAGGAGGCTCCCTCAGACCTTGAAACTAATAACCTGCGACCTAAGATGACACTGTGCAGCGAAGCCTGAAGACTACTGACTTGGCCCCAGCCCTACCGGCCTGTCTCCAGCTTCAAAGACCCTGAAATGAAGACGCCTGTTCTGCAGACAGCGACTTCCAGAACCTGCTGAAGACTGCCTGCCCTTCGACAAAGACCAGAGACTCCCTGGGACAGCGCTCTGTCCCCAAGAAACCTACACAAAGGACTCCGGTGCACTATGGATCCGCGAGTCCTGCCCACACTGCACCAGACGCCTCTGGCCCGTGTCCAGGTGGACCACCAACCTGCAACAGGTACCCCAGCGATCCTGACCTCAAGTTCACAGTTGGCTGACCCCTCCTGGACTCCACGACAACACCTGCAGCCTGGATCCAGACGCTCCCCCCGACTGCAACTGCTCTAGTAAGGAGAATCCTACGTCTAAAGGCACCCTTGCACCCAAAGCCCCTGGGCCTTAGTGAGCTGAATCGATAGTGCCCCTATGGCCCCCCCCCCCCATCATCTCTATTTACCTCTGCGGTCGTTGGTCTCCCTCCCCGTCTGCAGCCTGCTTATCCGAAGCAAGTTCTCCATTGAAAAGCATTGGGCGCCCAATGCTGAATTTGAACCCTGCCACCGCTGTGTCGCTGGTGGTGTATGTTTGATTCTGCTTTGTGGCACCCCCCTTTGCTTGTCCTTACCCCCAAAGCTTGGCCTTTACAACCGATTTACCTACCTGCAAGCAGTTTGTCTCTGAGCCACCCCAGTGTCCATTGAAACGCATTTGGCCAAACTCAGATTTTCACCTCTGCACCCGACCGCCCCTGTGCCGCTGGTGATGCAGTTTTGGTACTGACCTGACCCTTGCTGATCTTTGATCCCGAAGACTGGAACTGTAAGTCGTATACTTACGAGTATAATCGCATTATTGATTTCCTCCATAGGGTAACATTGAACTCTTTGAAAATTGCACTTCGTGTCGACTTTTGAAACAGAAAAGTATATTTAAAAACGAACTTACCTTATTGCGAAGATCTTGCTCTCAAAATAAAACACAAACAAAGCTATTTTTTGTAAAATTGGTGTGGATCTCCTTTTGAAGTCATGTGTCAGTGACTGGTCATGTGTGTGCAAAGAATGTATTACAGTCCTCTGTGCTAGGCCTAAGGCTGCTTGACCACACTACCACTAATAGAGCATATTGGGTTTGCACTGAGCCTTTTACACGTCTGGAGGAATCTCTAGACTCTGTGCAAGGTACAACCATCTAGTGGTATATACCATATACAGAGCCAGCTTCCTAGAAAGACACTAATCTGTCCCTGCAAAGAGGCTGCAGGCGACGATTGGGGGTCCAGTCTGGCCAAACCCAAGGGTGGGCTCAGCTTTTGAGGGTCTCAGGACCCCGTTGGCACCGTCACCTCCCTCAGATTCAGGCTGTGGGGTGCGGGTGCAGAGGTACTTTAAGGTGTCTGGTGGCTCACTCTTTGTCTAGGTTCTGCAGAAAGGGGGACAGCAGGACAGCTGGGCCACTCATGATGTGGGTCTCACTGTTCCTGAAGTCCCTCATCATACAGGTTAGTATTCCTTGGTGTTGGTGTCCGGGCTGGACACAACAATCCTTGGTTGTTGCACCCCGGGTATTGGTTCTGTGCGGCTCTGGTTGGTCCGGACGTCCCCACACTTGGATGGAGGACGGATCTGAACTGTGGGAGCATGGCGACATCTTCCTGGGTAGCTCTAGCATCAGTAGTCCCGGTAAGCGGCAGGACGGTGAACTGGACCTTGCTGCTTTGGTGCCCGCGGCTGCAGGGGAGTAGCTCCTCTACTCCAAGGTAATTCTCTGGCAATTTGCAAAGCACTGGCAGCCCTCTGGGTTTCTTGGAATCTGGACAGCGGCAGGACGAGTTGATTTCTCCACGATTGTCGAGGGGCAGCAGGCAGGCTGGTAGGGTTGGCGACAAGTCAGTAGTTGCTCCTCTGTTCTCATGTCAGCACTCTTCTTTGTCTGTCGAATCCGATTTCCTGGTGTCAGGGGACCCCCCTAAATACTCCAGTTAGGGGCGTTGGTGCCAATGGGCTACTTACTCCTGGTGTCACTACACCCCCCTAGATGACCACTTTCTTTGGGGAGTGGGCATCACCCTGCCCCAAAGTTCCTAATTCTACCACAAACAAGATGGTGGAATTCCTATCTTCGTGTTCACTTGAGGCTGCCCACCCTAGAGGTGTGTCCAGCAGCCTTGCAGTGTAATACGCCTCCTGCATATCTGACTTTCACGCTTATCGTGGCATCAAATGGGCCTCAGGGTAGGGGTGGCATCCTCCAGGTCTGGGGAAGCCAGACTCGCATATCAAAGGGGGTGAGCTCTTTGAGGGTGCTAATATTCTTGCCATCCTGTATGGGGGAGGCATAAACACTTCTTGCCAGAGCAGGCATTGTTTTATACCTCTAAGAGCGGGGCTCTCTCCTCCTAGGGGATCAGAAACTTGTCTGTTGTGGGAGGCTGGACAGAACCAGTCAGCCAGCACACTAGAGGACTAGTAGGTTTCAGGGGGTACCTCTAAGGTACCCTCTCTGGGTGCATGGATTAATAAATCCATCACTGTAATCAGTGTGGGGTTATTAATGCAAGGTGTTTGATACCAAACACCATAGGTTTCAGTGAAGCCATTATGTAGCTGGGAAACTCGTTTTGACCAGTGCCCCGTACATACCTTAAGCAGACGTCCCAGGATATTGCGGCATAGATTTGCACATTTAGCGGCACAAAAATTTAGCGGCACCAAAATGAAAATTTCGCTGCATTATTGCAGCACTGTTTTTTCACTCAATCATTCCTTTTCAGCCTTAAATCAATGGAACCTGTTTTAGCAGAGTGTTCCACTTTGAAATAGGCATGTTTAATGTTTCTGCAGCTCTACGGAACCACACCTCCAATCTGAATTTCATGGGAGGGGGCCATATTTCTCCCTGGGATGTTCTAGCGCCCATGTATGCAGCCCTGTCAGGGCACCACTTTCATTACTCCCTTTCTGGAATAAGTCACACAGCTCCTTTCTCTTTTTGGATTCAGTCATACAGACGTCTACGCTCCCTGGTCAAAAACCTGCCTCCAAGTGATAGTTTCTCTAAAGTACTTGTGAAGTGATTCGCTGTGTGCCTTTGTTTCCTTCCATTACGTTAGTGTCTAGCTGTTAGGTGGCTCCCAGTCAACATGGTACTTGAACAAAAGAAGGGCTGATGGCCCTTTAAATCAGGCCTTTGTTTTAGCTTGGCTGGAAGTGAAAATAAGAAAGCACGCTTGCTGCTGGCAGCTTGCTGATCTAAACGGGCGTTTCAGAATTATGTCCCAGTGTCAGAAAATGACACCAGGACAAATTCAGCATGTTTGCATGGATGAGCCGGAACCCAGATCCAGGCCATAAATGGGATCTACTGGGATTCCCCCTACGTTCAAGTTCTAGGTTTATGTAAGGGTGGACCATGCTGGACCACCCTTCTTTGTGTGTCACACTTCATGACATTTCTGGAACATAACAGGTGTTTCAAAGCAGTTTCTAGGCCATTACTTTTCACAAGTGGGGAGGGGTGACTATTGAAATGCATTTCATTGAATGGGCATGACAGGCTTGTTTATCTCGTAATAAAGTGTCAGGTATAAAGCATTGCAATGTCACATATAAGCAACCTGAATACTTGGCAAGTATGACAATATGACTTGTCTATTCAAAACCCTGAAATCTCACTCCCTGGTATCGTGAGCTATGATCTAGAAGTTCAAGTAAAAAAACGTCAGACGAAACAACATTGATTGACACTGTTAAGAAACAACAAAATACAAATATTACAAATTAACAGGTCCACTACAATCTTCAGGCCGACTGTTGCCTTTAAGGGTTCTGCTACTGCACTGTCAAAAATTGCAGCTGAAACTGTTCCCACAGCACCATCTACTGCATTTGCCAGTACACTGCCTCTGTAAATGTGTGTGCACTCTAAGGACGGCTGAGAATTACCACCAACGCAGTAATTTAAAATCTTTAATTAATCATGTAGTGAACAGCAAATGAGCCAGTTAGCGGAAAGGGGGTGAGTGGATTGAAAACACTGAGCACTCCCTCAGAAGAAGGCGGACTCCAGAATTATCCCCTCGTCAAAAAAATTATAAATCGCATTCTCCAAATTTGCCTGCTCACTTGTAATATTCAGCAATTAAGCTAGACATTACAGGGGCATATCTGCTCATGCAGATATGTCCTCATGTGCTATAGTGCACCCTGCCTTAGGGCTCCAAGGCCTGCTGTAGGGGGTGACTTACATTTAGTCCATTGCAGTGTCTTTGGCATGGTACACAGGAGTATGTCATGTTGTCAAACATGGCTTGCACCATGTCATGCAGTCTACAAGGACAGTCCGTGTCGAATTTGTGCGTGGAGCCCTTAGGGCGGCATAAGACATGCTGCAGCCCTTAGTGGCCCTCTTTAGTGCCCTTGCCCTAGGTACCTGGGGTACCATTTACTAGGGACTTACAGGGGTGCTAAAGTCCATGGCCAATTGTAGAACAATCAGACAATACCTTGCTTTAAGGAAGGAGCACTGCTTAGCAGGTTTCAGTGCACTGTCAGAGTCGAATATCAGCATCTAGCAGCTAAAAAGGGTGCAAAAAGTGGGGGTACAACTGCAACAAAAGCCCAGTTTCCTACAGATGTGTACTGTTGCATTGTGGGAGATAGAATCCTGAGGCCGGAGATAAACTACAGAGTGTAGGAAGCTGGCTCTGTATATACTATACCAAAGTGAGGTATAGTGTGCACAGAGTCCAGTGGAACCCCAAAGGTAGGCAGAGGTTAAGTTAGATAGCACCTCACTCTCTATTTGTGGTAGTGTGGTCGAGAAGTAAGGCAGTATCAGAGGACAGTGTTAAGCATTTGTTGTACACAGTCAGCAAATGAATTCACACACTCAAAGACTGAACTTCAGACCAATTGTTTTTGTATAAAAATATTCTTTTAGTTATTTTATTTTGTAGAACCAAGCAAGCCTGGCACAGGTAAGCAATAAATACTTTACAGTAGTAATGCAGTTTGTAAACAGTTTGAATTGTAAATTTATATACACTTTGTTTTGACTTACAGTATGGTTGCAGAGAAATGCAATATTTTGTAGATACAGTACATAGACTTGAATGGGCTTTTCAGTAAAATACCAGGTAGGTTACTTTTTAGATTACTTTTCTTACTCAGAGTAGTATACCTGGATACTACTCTGGAACATTTCCTACAAAGTAAAATCGTTTTTGTTAAATAGCACAATTTTAAAGAATTTCTTTATGTTTTCAAACTCCACACTTAGAAACTTTTCCCAGAAAAACTGTCAATGTTATCCTATGGAGGAAAATAGTGTTTTTGGTAGTGGGAGTTGAGGTTCTGGGGGTAGACTCAGGGGTCCCCCAGGGTCAGGGATGCACTCTCGTTACACCCTCAGCGGCACTAGGGCGGCGGGTGCAGAGTGCTGAGGCCCAATGTTATCCAGTGAGGACTAGGGGGCCTCCGGTTGGTGGCTGCTGGCGAGCAGGCCACAAGGTTGTGGGAGCCAAGCTCCTGGCGTTAGGCTCAGGGCAAAAGGGGATCCTGTTTAGCACAAAAAGTGCACTCGCAGGGGCGGCTGGGTGCGGCTGGGTGCGGCTGGGTGCAGGGTGCTGGTTTGGCGTCGGGTGCCCTGTTGTTTTCAATGGGGATTTTCGGTTTTGGTTTTCAGCTGCAAGCTCGGTCCAGGAAGACTTCCAGGAGGAACCAACAGCTGGGCAGGTAAGTTGGAGGGCTCGGGGACGTAGGTGCACCTAGGGTTCTCTTCTCCAGGGCGCAGGGTGGCTGGATGCAGGGGTGTCTTTTGAGGTAGGATTTCACCTTACCGGGTCACTCGCGGTTGGGGGGTCTCCGTGCAGAGGCTGCAAGCGATGTCGGGGAGTCCTGGAGGGGTCAACCCACGGTGGACTCTGACGCGCTGGGGAACCTCGCTGGGACCGGTGGGCCACTCGAACTCGGGCCGTAGGCGACAGGTGCAGTGGTGGTTCCAGGCGTCGGGTTTCTTTATCCTCAGCAGGCTCGGAGTCTTTCTTTGAGGTTTCTTCTGAACAGAGCTGCTGTTCACAGGCGATCCGGTCTTTGTTGAAGGCAGTCAGTCCTCCCAGGGGTTCTGGAGGTCGCTGGCTGCAGGACAAGACGATTTTTGGCGTAGGATCTCTGAAAACTGCAGACGGGCTGGTAGGGCTGGGGCCAAGTCAGTTGTTCTATGCAGTCTTCTCTGCTGGGCGTCTTCTTTCGTCCTTTTTAGGTCTCGCCTGCGTTGCAGCGCATGCGCTGCTCGCTTGCGAGATCTATAGTCGTTGGTTTTCTGTGCGGCTTCTTTGGAAGTGGGGTTGGTGCACGCCCAGTCTCCCTTAGGCCGCGCCCACCCGTCGTCTGTTGCTCGTCATGCGTGCGTTGTGTCCTTGCCTCACGCTCGAACCCCCCCTTCTCTGAGAGGCTAGGCTGCATCCGTCTTTCCTGAGCAGTGGTGAAGCCTGTGCAATCCAGTGAACATCCAGCTGTGCGCGGGATCACTGCTCCCCATGCCTCCGCTGCCTGCTCCAGGACGGCTATTGTTCCCGGTTGGTGTGGCTCGGCGAATCCTTCGGCACATTCCTGCCTCCGGGCTCCCAGGCTACCTCGCTTCCTCCTCTGCCCGATGGGAGGCAGGCGAGCTCTCTCTCCCCACCGGCAGGCAGCAGTCCCTTCCTTCCTATGTGTAATCCAGCCTGCCCCCCGTCTCACGTGTCCTTAGCCTCCTCTGTGTGCAGCCGAGCCCAGTCTGTGGCGCACAGGAGCAGCACCCCACTCTCTGTGTAAAATCCAGTCCGACTGTCTCTCACAGACCCCTCCCCTCCGAGCCGGCCCTCTGTGTATACGAGCCAGCCCGGCTCTGTGGCTCACAGACCACCTTCATGGGTGTGTACAGCCCGGTCTGTGGCGCACAGGACCCTGCTGCTGTGTGTAGTCCAGCCCGTATCTCTATCTCACAGACCCCCCTCCCCTTCAAGCCAGCCCGGTTCTGTGGGTCACAGATCACCCCCGTTGGGGTGTACAGCCCAGCCGGTCTCTGTGGCGCACAGGACCCTGTTGTGTTGTGTAATCCAGCCAGGCACTCAGTCTCTCTCACAGACCCCTCCCCTTCGAGCCTGCCCCCTGTGTATTTGAGCCACAGGTCACCTCCTTGGGTGAGCACAGACCAGCCGGGCTCCGTGGTGCACTGGTCCCTTCTCTCTGTGTAATGCAGCCCGGGGCCGGCTGTGAGTCTGTCTCTCACAGACCCCTCCGAGGCTGCCCTTTGCCTCACATGTTGTCTCTCTCAGTGCACGAGCCAGCCCTGCTCTGAGACGCACAGATCTCGGTGGGTGTGCAGACCAGATTGGCTCTGTATTTTACACAGACTCTCTATGTAACCAGCTTCGCACATACCACCCCCCCCACATGTTGTTTCTCTCTGTGTACATGCCAGCCTGGCTCTGCCTCACGCAGCCCCCTCCTTCCCCCCCCATGTTGTCTCCCTCTGTGTACATGGCAGCCTGGCTCTGTCTAGCGCACACCCCTCCCCTGTGGTGTTTCCCTCTGTGTACATGCCAGCCTGGCTCTGTCTCGCGCAGCCACCCCACGCCCCCCCCATGTTGTTTCTCTCTGTGTACATGCCAGCCTGGCCCGGTCTAACGCACACCCCTCCTCTGTGGAGTTTCCCTCTGTGTACATAGCAGCCTGGCTCTATCTCACGCACACCCCTCCTTATGTTGTTTCTCTCTGTGTACATGCCAGCCGAGCTCTTCTGTCTCGCGCACACCCCTCCCCTGTGGTGTTTCTCTCTATAAACATGCCAGCCAAGCTCCTCTGTCTCACGCAAACCCCTCCCCATGTTGTTTCTCTCTGTCTACATGCCAGCCTAGCTCCTCTGTCTCGCGCAGACACCTCCCCCGTGGTGTTTCTCTCTGTGTACATGCCAGCCTGGCTCTGTGGCTCAGAGATCTCCGTGGGTGTGTGCAGCCCAGACTGGCACTGTGGCGCACACGCCCCTTCTCTGTGTGTGTAATACAGTCCAGCTGCCTCTCACAGACCCCTCCCCTCCAAGCATGCCCTCTGCCTCATGTCGTTTCCCTCTGTCTCTATAGCCCACAGACCTCTTCCATGGGTGTGTGCAGACCAGATTCACCCTCTCTTTCACACAGACCCCTCCCCCCCCCAACCCCCTCCCTTTCTGTGTAACATAGACTGGACCTGTCTTACAAACACCTGCCTCTATTTAAACCAAACCCTTTGCCCTATTGGGTAACAACCAGCCTGGCTGTGTGTCTGATACACCCCTCCCTGTGTAACCCTGCCTGGTTCTATCACACAGACCCTCCCATCTAGCCCAGCTTGCCTCTGGCTCTCTCACAAACACCCACACTCCTGCCCACCCAACTATCCCAGGCTGGCTCTGTGTTACACAGATGCCTACCCTCCTGTGTAACCCTGTCAGCCTATATGTCTCACAGATCATACCCACGTGTGTAATGCAGGGACTGCTCTGTGTATCTCACACACCACCACCGCCCCGTCCCCGTGTAAACCAGCCTGGCTCTATGTTAAACAGACGCCTAACCTCCTGTGTAACCCCGCCAAGCTAGATGTCTCACAGACCATACCCACGTGTGTAATATGCAGGGGCTGCTCTGTGTATGTCACAGACCACCAACGCCCCGTGTAAACCAGCCAGGCTCTCTCACACACCCGTCCCCTTCCTAAGCCCTGCACTGGATATTTACTGCACGGCGGGGCTGTGGCTAAAGAAGTGGAGAACGGTAGAAGTGTAATGTGACACTGCATGGTGGGATAAAGTGGGAGATGAAGAAGGGAGAGGGGTGGGGAGGAAGTGCAGTCATGTGATGTGATATCAGTGCTCTGTTATGCTGAGGGAGGAAGAAATGGTGTGTGACTGAGATGACCTGGTGGCTGCACCACGGGCTCTCCCCTCTCCAACACTAAACAAAGCCCCGTGCCTCTGCCGGCAGCCCCAGTACACGCCGGCCCCCATTGCCTTCTCTGATGTGTCATCAGTTTTCTGCTGCTGTGGACATGGCTCCAGCACCGCAATATAACAAGCATTTGCAATGCAATAGGAGATGCATTTGCGAGAGTTTGAGCTATTGGCATTGTAAATGACAATGCCTTTTATTTATGTGTTTTGAAAAGCTGCAAGCGGTGCATAAACACGCACATTTTTAACTTATAGTCCTTGCTTACGAAAAGCATGGCTGGCAGTAAAAGAGGCGTAGTTACTGCCAGCGTTGCTTCTCGTAAGCAACGACTACAAGTACAAAGTGCGTGTTTACGCACCACTTGCAGGTTTTTAAAATACATAAATAAAAGGCATTGGTATTTACAATGCCAATAGCTCAAACGCTCGCAAAAGCGAGACCTATTGCATTGCAAATGCTTGTTCTTCTTAGGTTGCGGGAATCTCCCTTCTTTGTTCAGGGCTGCCCCCTAAATGGAGAATGCTACTTACCCAGTATGCATCTGTTCTTGGCATTTAGAGCTGTAGAGTCATATGCTATGCATAGATCGCCATCTAGTGTTGGGACCGGATGTTTGCTCTTTGTTTTTCTTCGAAGAAGTCTTTCCAGTCACGAGGTAGGTGACTCCTCCTTTCGGTGATAGTGGGCATGGGCATCGACTCCATTGTTAGATTGTTTTCCCGCACAGGGTGATAATGGAGTTAGTAAGAGTAATAAAAGGAGATGTCCATGAATGCATGTATCTAAGTAAGATGTTACTGCAACAGGTATAGGTACCCGGGGAGGCGGGTGGGCGCATACGACTCTACAGCTTTACATGCCAAGAACAGATGCATACTGGGTAAGTAGCATTCTCCGTTCGAGGCATATGAGCTGTAGATCATATGCTATGCATAGACTATATAGCAGTTATCTCCCAAAGCGGTGGCTAACCTGTATCTTTTGCAGTGGTCTGAAATAGAGTACGTAAAACTGCCTGGCCCACTCTAGCTTGTTGTCTTGCTAACACATCTACACAATAGTGTTTTGTCAATGTGTGAGGTGTAGACCATGTTGCCGCTTTGCATATGTCATCTATGGGTATATTTCCTAAGAATGCCATAGAAGCCCCTAGTTTGCGTGTAGAGTGCGCTCTAGGGGGAACTGTTAACGTTCGTTTAGCTTTTGCATAGCATATTTGAATGCACTTGACTATCCACCTTGCAATACCTGATTTTGATATGGGATTGCCTTTGTGTGGTGGAGCAAAAGCGACAAAAAGTTGATTTGTGTTACGGAAAGGTTTTGTCCTTTCTATGTAATAAAGCAATGCTCTCTTCACATCTAATGTGTGTAGGGCACATTCTGCCACTGAATCTGGTTGAGGGAAGAAAACAGGTAACTCAACAGATTGATTGATGTGAAAAGCAGAAATGACTTTAGGAAGGAATTTAGGATTAGTCCTAAGAACCACTTTATTTTGGTGCATTTGTAAAAAAGGTTCTTCTATAGTTAATGCCTGAAGCTCACCCACTCTTCGGAGTGAGGTGATAGCAACGAGTAAAGCAGTTTTCCAAGTGAGAAATTCCTGTTCACATTTGTGCAAATGGCTCAAATGGTGGACCCATTAGTCTGGTGAGAACAATGTGGAGATTCCATACTGGAGCAGGTGGACATCTCGGGGTGGGGGAATGACTCCTGAGTCCCTCCATAAAGGCTTTGATAACAGGCACTCTAAAAAGAGATAGATGTTGTCTATTTTGGAGGTATGCAGCTATTGCAGCTAGATGTAAGCGTATGGAAGTATACGCTAAATTGGAACGTTGTAGATGTAACAAATAACAATGTTTTGTATTGAAGCATCAAGCGGGTTGATGTGGTTATTACAGTATATCACAAACCGCTTCCACTTTGCTGCATAGCAAGCTCTTGTAGTAGGGCGTCTAGCCTCTTTGATAATAATCATGCAGTCTGGCGGCAGATTAATATAGCCAAACTCTAAGACTTCAGGAGCCAGATCGCCAGATTGAGTTGACTGGGGTCTGGATGTCTCCATGGCTCCGTGTGAGAAGATTGGGTGTAAGACGTAGTTTTTGGTGAGGTACTACTGAGAGTTCCAAGAGGGTTGTGAACCAGGGTTGACGTGCCCATGTGGGAGCAACTAGGATTAGTGTCAGGGACACTTGGTTGAGTTTCCGAACCACTAATGGAATCAGTGGAAGAGGCGGAAAAGCGTAGGCAAATATCCCCGACCAATTCATCCATAGTGCATTGCCTTTGGACAATGGGTATGGATACCTGGACGCAAAGTTTGGGCATTTTGTGTTTTGGTATGTGGCGAACAGGTCTATGTGAGGGACTCCCCAACGTTGAAAGTATGGAACGAGGACCTGAGGGTGGAGTTCCCATTCGTGTATTTGAAGTCTCTGCCTGCTGAGGAGATCTGCAATCTGGTTGTTGACTCCTGGGAGGTGTTCCGCTAGGAGATAAAGTTTGTGGTGAATGGCCCACTTCCAGATGTCTTGGGCTAAGTGGGACAGTTGGAGTGTGTCCCCCCCCTGTTTTTGTATGTAATACATGGCTGTCATGTTGTCTGTACGAATTAGGACAGCTTTGCCCTGTAGGTGAGTTTGAAACGCCTTGAGTGCTAGAAATATTGCAAGCAGCTCTAGGTGATTGATGTGGAGCAACTTCTGTTGTTGGTTCCTCAAGCTTTGCACTTTGTGCTGTTGTAGATGAGCTCCCCAGTCAGTGAGGGACGCGTCCGCTGTCAGTACTATTTGTGGAACCGGGTCTATGAACGGCCGTCCTTTTGATAAATTTTGTGTGTTCCACCACTGCAGAGAGCGATGAGTACGGCCGCTTACCAACACTAGATCGGTCAACAGACCTTGCGACTGGTTCCACTGACTGGCTCTTGAAGTGGACGCATGTGCAGTCTGGAATGGGGAACGATCATGATGCAGGATGACATCATTCCCAGTAGCTGCATGTAAGTTAGAGCTGGAATCCAATGGTTGGATTAAAAGCGGAGAACTAAAGTCTGAATATTTCGAATTCTGGCTGAGCTGGGAAAAGCAAGAGTTTTTTGAGTATCTATTGTGGCTCCTAGGTAGTCCTTTGTATTGGTTGGTTGGAGATGTGACTTTGGTACATTGATTGTGAACCCTAGTTGATGCAGTAACCGAATTGTCCTGAAAGTGTGTTGCAGACATTATTGGTAGGTGTTGGCTTTGATGAGCCAGTCGTCTAAGCACGGGAAGACGTGGATGCTTTGTCTCCTTAGGTGAGCAGCTACTGCTACTGAGAGCTACTGCTCATCGCTACTGAGGAATTTGCGATGAGCAGGGTGAACTGGTATATGAAAGTAGGCGTCTTTTAGATCCAGAGTAGATAGAAAGTCGCCTTTCTGTAGTAGAAGAAGTACCTGTTGAAGTGTCACCATGTGGAAATGGTCTAACTGAATGTACCGGTTGAGTTCTCCGAGATCTAAAATTAGTCTGAGAGAACCGTCTTTTTTGGGAATTAGGAAATAAAAGGAGTATACGCCCGAACCGTGATGTTGGGGCGGCACAGGCTCTATAGCCTTTTTTAGAAGTAGAGACTGAACCTCTTGCTTGAGGAGGTATAGATGGTCTGGTGATAGTTTGTGGGGCTTTGGTGGAATATTTGGAGGCGTGTTGATAAATTCCAGGCAGTAACCAGAACAGATAATTTGGAGTACCCAATTGTCTGTTATTGATTGCCAGAAAATCTGACAGTCTTCCCCCGACAGGTGTTGAGTGGTCGGGGGAAGTGAAGGCAAGTCACTGCTTTGTGTTGGCGGGGGAGTTGCGTGTGTTTGAACCCCGGCCCCTGCCCTTACCGTTGTTACCCCTGTAACCTCCCCTGAAATAACCCCTGGATGGAGAGGGTTGATTATTGCCCTTATGGGAGGTGGCTTCCGAGGAGGTATTTTTGGAACCTCCTCAGTAAAAAGAGCGTCGAAAGGAAGCACAACCCTGTGTGGATTGAAGGGCTCCCATAGGTTTGGCTACCTCAGTATCTTTCTTCATTTTCTCAAGTGAAGAATCTACCATTGGCCCAAATAGATGTTACTTATCGAATGGGGTATTTAAAATGGAGGTTTGAACCTCAGGTTTAAAACCAGATATACGGAGCCAGGAATGCCTCCTTAAAAGGACACTAGTGTTTATAGCTCTAGCAGCAATGTCTGCAGCATCTAGGGAGCATCCTATTTGATTGTTAGCAATAAGTTGCCCTTACTGAACCAGATCTTGTGCTTTTGATTTGTGTTCCGAGGGTAAATATTGGATCAGTTGTTCCATTTCGTCCCAGTGAGCACAGTCGTATCGTGCTAACAGTGCCTGAGTGTTGGAGACACGCCAGAAATTGGCTGCTTGAGAAGCTACCCTTTTCTCAGAAGCGTCAATAAGTTTTGATTCCTTATCAGGAGTTGGAGCCTCTCCTGGTGTCTGGGAGTTGGCTCTTTTTCTTGCATTGGACACAGCCAGGGAGTCTAGTGGCAATTGTCCCCTTATATATACTGGGTCGGATGGTGCTGGCTTGTACTTCTTGTCCACTCTAGGGGTGAGAATACGAGCTCTGACTGGGTCATTAAAAATTTCATCTACATGCCTGACCATCCCTTTAAGCATGGGTAGTGTATGTGATGACTTCTGTGTGGTACCGAGGGTTTCAAAGAGGAAATCCGCTTCTAATGACTCCTTATGTAGCTGCACCCCATGGTAGTTGGCAGCTCTACCCAGTAACTCAATGTAGCCTACACTATCATCTGGTGGAGAGGGTTTGGTAGGGTACAGGTCGGGATCATTGCCCGTGGGCGAATTGGTGTTATAATCGTCCCATGGGTCTTGTAATGGCTGATCATCATCCCCATCATCTTGGTTGTCAGGTGTATGTGGTGGTGAATGTTCAGGTGAAATTGGTTGAAGCTGAGGGGAAGGTGGTGATGAAGGAAGAATAGGTGGAGGAGGAGGGGAAGGGTTGGTTCCAACAGATCTCTTCTTTAAAGGGATGTGATATTCTTCTTCTGCATCAGTCCTTTTTAGAGTCACTTTAGTGGTGATATGGCCAGTGTGTGGATGGATATACAAAAGCTTTTGTTTCGGATCGAATTTTTCAATTGGGGCATCGAAACTAGGCTTAGTAGCTGTTTTCTGCACGTCTGTCTGTTTCTGCGCCGAAATTTTCGGTGCCGTTGTCGAAACCGTTGACGTCTTCGGATCCGACAATTTTTTCGGGGCCGAATGGTGGGGGGTGGGGGTGGAAATCGGTGCCGGACTTCGACCCCGAAGGTTTGGGCTCCGAACTCAGTTTGGAAGGAGTCTTTTCGGAGCCGGAAGGCTTTTTGGTAGGCTTCGGTGCCGAGCCAGAGGGCAGGGCGTCAGAAGAATGATCTCGGTGCCGACCGGGGCCCAAGGGCGCGGGTTGGACCGGAGCCTTCTTTTTAATCGAAATTGTTTCCTGGGATGAGGGGGGAGGTGTACTCACGGTACGTTGACCATGTGGGATGCCCTCCTCTTGGTCGGATTCGAATTCTGAGATGGCGACCGGCTCCTGGTCCTCCTTTGTTCCCAAGGCCTCGCTGGCCTCTTCGTCCGACTGTTGACCGAAGATGTCCGGAATGGAGCTTGTGTGCTGTCTCTGCATGCCGCGACGTCGAGCCCGACGGTCGTGAAGTGTTTTCTTGGAGCGGAAAGCCTGGCACGCGTCGCAGTCTTATTCTCTGTGTTCGGGGGACAAACACAGATTAAACACTTTGTGTGAGTCGGTGCGCGGGTATTTCGCATTGAGGGCAGAATTTGAAGGGAGTTTGTTCCATCGACTGCAGGTCGACCCGACGCGGGTAGGCCAGACGCCCTCCACGAACTTTCCTTTCAAAAGATTATTTTAAGTAATTGCGATAGAAAGGGAGATGCGATCGAAAACAATACAGTCGAGGGTGAGTATCTTGTGCACCGAGGGAAACCGAAGGAACGGTGTCGAACCGGAGCGCAACGATAGACGTCCGAACCCGATGGCGGAAAAAAACAATCTAACAATGGAGTCTATGCCCATGCGCACTATCACCGAAAGGAGGATTCACCTACCCCGTGACTGGAAAGACTTCTTCGAAGAAAAACAAAGTGCAAACATCCGGACCTAACACTAGATGGCGATCTATGCATAGCATATGATCTACAGCTCATATGCCTTGAACACTGTATTTAGGGGGCGTTTTAGGGGTCTCGAGGTCAGTGGCCATGGGCTACTGACCTTAGGGTGACTACACCCTTGGTTTGCTCACCCCACGTGGGGGAGTGAGCACAATCCCTAATCCTGATTGGGGAGTGGATGCCATCTGCAAGATGGCGGGCACTGAAGAGAGGGCTTCACCTCGCCTCCCCCACCTGAGGGGTGGAGTTGGCAGAGGTGGGCACACCTTCTGGCTGGCTAATTTTTCCCGCCTGTCTTCCCGCCGAAAAGGAGGGGAGACAGGAAGGGGCCTGCTCCTGATAGCAGGAGAGGCTGGGGGGTCGCATTACATAGGCTGCCAGGCCTTTGAAGCTCCCCTGCCACAGATGGCTCTTCGCCCAGGAAAGGCTTTGTTTCTGGGCTCAGGGAGCCAAGGCTCCCACCCTAGGGGTCCAGAAACATGTCTTGTGATAGCAGGCTGGTGTGTACCAGTCAGGGACACCACCAGAGGCTGTTCGTTTTTCAGGGGGCATCTCTAAGATGCCCTCTGTGTGCATTTTTCATTAAATCCCACACTGGCATCAGTGTGGGTTTAATGTGCTGAGAAGTTGGATACCAAACTTTCCAGTTTTCAGTGTAGCCATTATGGTGCTGTGGAGTTCGTAATGACAAACTCCCAGCACCATATACGCTTAATGGCAGCACTGCACTTACAATGTCTAAGAATGGACTTAGACACTGTAGGGGTACAGGGCTCATGCACCTGTACCCTCACCGCTGGTATAGGGCACCCAGCTAGAGGGGTGACTGATCTATGCCAGGGCAGTGGGTTGTAGGCATTGCACACAGGAATGTGTGCCATGTCGACTCTTCACTTTGTTCTGCACCAAAACACGCAGCCTGCAAATGCAAGGTGTGTGTAAAAGTACAGGGCCTCTAAGGGTGGCACAATAAGTGCTGCAGCCCTTAGAGGTCTACCTGGTCACAGTGCCCTGGGTACCAGTGGTACCATTTACGAGGGGCTGACCTGTGGCCAGAGATGCCAATTGGGTTAGTTTTGGGGAAAGAACACAGGCCCTGGGAACCTGATTGGCAGGGACCCAGGGCACATCAAGTCAAAAGTGCTTCAATAGACTGGCAAAAAGTGTGTGGGGGGGGGGGGGTTACTGCAACAGAAACCCACTTTCCTACACAGAGCTTTCTTTAAAAAGTGGTCTATGTTTATACAGATTTTAAAAGGATTTCAAGTAAAGCAGGTAGGGATAAAAGTGAAGGAATGTTACTATAATGATGTACAATAGTGTTGAGACAAAAGCAGGAGAGGACCTAGGACTAAACTGGCACACTTACCACCACACTTCTGAGACTTGACAAGTTAAATTTGCAAGACAATTAAATAGGTAAAAGATTCAGGTACTCACTGTAATGAAGCCGAACCCCTTCGAGATCCCAGTTTCTGGTACCTTCATGAGCTGGATGTTTTCTATCTGCAGAAGAGGAGACAATTAGGCCCTGGAGATAGAACACCACAATGTTCAACAGACACTCATTGACCTAAAAGTTCATAATCCAAACCAAACCCATCACCATGAGAAAACAAACAAGCATTGGCATAGCCAATAGGTCTCGCCTTTGGGACCTTATAAGTGTTTAGTTATCCAGCACAATATCCTTGGTGCAACAACAACACTTATAAGGTCCCAAAGGCAAGACCTATTGGCTATGCCAATGCTTGTTCTTTAATGTAGGTTTCAGGTAAGTGATATAGCACACAGTATATAAGAGGAACTGGCTTGAGATGCCTTACTCTCACTCACCCCACATAAAATTACACATAAAACTTTAACATGCCAAGCTGAGCAAGCCATATAGAACAAAGAAGATTAGGCTTAACACTGTGCAACTGATTCGACTGGCTTTCTACACCTGCTGTATCAACTACTACACTGCGTGCCCTGAATCTGTCTACTGCTAGGTTAATGTGCCCCGAAGAGGCTGTGAGGGGAAAGGCCTGTGATCAGTAAAACGACCAATGAATCAATGAAATGTATAAAAGGAGAAAGGTGGAAATGTGGAACAGCCATGGAGTCACCCATGGCCACAACAAACCATGCAGAGACCACAGTCGGAGAACAGTCTTTTTGCTTTACACATGTTAAATAATTCACATGCAGGTGCTTGTAGTATTTAAGGACAACCATTTTAGTTGTAATGCCTTCATGCATAAAGCATCCAAGAGTGCAGACAAATCTAAAAATGAAATGTACGCAAAAACAATTGATTTAAAACGCTGGACTGAAACTGTATTTTACATCCACGAATAATCACAATCCCCAAACAATTGTCAACATTCCCTTTTATGCGCCCAATGCTACTAGGCTCATGGAGGACTGAAATGACATTGCATGTAACATGTCTGATTAAGGCACCTTCATCACTCAGACACAAAGCGCAGCACTGTAAATGGGTTTTTCTGCTTCACCGTGTTTCACTCGATCTCAAAGAGAGAAAGAAAACAATAGGATGGAGGTGAGAGCAAAATTTGGAGAAATGGAAGAAAGTGCAGAGAAAGATAATAGGATGAAGAACAGACGTGAAGACCATAAAAAGCAAATCACTGAGGAAGACAACGGAGTGATGAGAGAAGCAAAGGCCAGTTTAAGGGAGATGCTGAAGAAGACAGGGTGGAGGCGTGAAGGGAAGAGAATGGATGAAAGATGTAGAGGAACACAGCAGCACCTAAGAGAGAAACAAAGGGCGTAGAAAGGTGGAAGAGGTAGAGAAAGTCAGGAGTATGGTTCTGAAATATGAAGGGCGGAGAAAGGGAAGTATAGTTAAGAAAAATAGAGTACACAAGAGATTTGAACAGCAGAGAAAGGGAGGCGTAGAGAAAGACAAAAGAATTGAGGAGAGAAGTGAACAGTGACCATCTCTCCATTCAGTTGAACACTACCTGGCATAAGCAGTCGTACGCTTGTGCTCTCCTACTAACACGCACGCCTATGAGAACTAGTGGTTCACTTTGGCTGCTGCCTGTCTGCTGACCTTCTGCAGTGTTGCTGGAGAATTAAGTGGGGGAGCTGGGTGTTCAGCTACAAGCTATAATGAGGTACAGCTAAACTCTGAGCAACCATTAGATGAGGTGAGATAAAACTGAGGTACCGCTGACATAGCTGATCAAGCTGTTAAAGCTGCTAAAAACTGCAAAAAAGCCCACGCATTAGGGGCACCGGTGATATCATTGCGGCTTGCTGGGCAACATGCTGATGAGATGGGGTGAAGTAGTGTGTGCGCAGAAAAAAAGCGGCGTCGAGTGCATCCATTGCTTAATTTGTATAAAACATGCAGTGCCGATTCTGCATACTTAACGAGCACTGGGAGGAGGAAGGGTTGGGGGGAATGAGGGCGGAGCAGGGTATACAGGGAGCAGGGGGAAAAAACGAGGCTCAACCTAAACAAGCCCGAGAGTGGTGCGTGCGTGCACGCGCAGTCTGCTCATTTTCAAGCACTGCACTCGTGCTTGTGGCGCGCCCCTGCTCGCTCCGGCAAGGTGGATGCCGCCACAAGCACGAGTGCAGTGCTTGAAAATGAGCAGAGCGACGGCTAAAGGCCCTCCTATGCAGCGCATGCGCGCTGCGTAGGCAAGACCTAAAAACTACCAGAGCCCTTCTGACATATTTAAAAAGAATAGAAGAGGCGTAATTAGAGGCTCAATCATTTGACGCTTACTTTAGGTCAAAGAGGAATGAGAATTTTATTGTCCCATGTGTATGTAAGGCACAACAAGAATTGGCATGGCCAATAGGTCGCACCTCTGGGACCTTATAAGTGTTTAGCCGTGCAGCACATTATCCCCACTCACATGCCCACACACGCCAACAACACATAGCACATTTGGACCAGTAGGGCCAATCTTATAAGAAGAAACGTGAACAGACAAGTCTTACTCTTGTTGGTTACAAATGACAAAACTGGAAGAAGCACATCATCAGACATGGGTCAACTTAAAATCTTAGCAGTCTTCAGAAAGAAAAAAACTGTCTAAAACCGTCAACAACCACAGACACTAATTGCCCTGTTGGTGCTAGTGTGGTGCAGTGAGAGGCAAAGACGCTCGACAGGTAGTTAAATAGCAATTGTAGTGTCGGTAGGATGAAGGTTCTCAGGATAGTCCAGGCTGTCATATCCCTACAGAAGGTAGCATTCTAAGCCCTAGCTGGTTTGCAGCTGAGTCCATACATGTATGGAGCACAGTATTGCGCTACCCTGGAGAACATATCATGCACTGCCTCAAAAGACAGCGTGGGTCAATCTGATGAACACACATGGCATTAGTACGTGTGTGTTAGTGTGAAAATATTTAACATCTCCGGTGGTGGGATCGTGGGTCAGATTGCAGGGCTGCTCTTCTCTGTGGAGGAGGAAGCTCCCTCATGGGAGCTAGTAGCCAGTGACTCATTAATGGCTGTATTTTCCTTCTTGGATTTCAGCATTGGCTCATCATGAGCGTTGTGCATACACACATATACATTTTCAGAACTCACTAAAAGTAAAGAGGAGGCTGACTTCTCAGTGATGGGCCCAACCTCCCACAGCGCATTCACAATGCCCCTGCTTATTCAGGACAAACCAAAGAACCCACCTTTTCAGGCAGCCAATTCTCGACATGGGGAACTCTATAGCATTGTAGTAAAAGCCCAAACAAAAGAGCCTCAATGCCAGAACCAAAAGAACCACCCTTACTTCTGCCAACAGGCTGCAAATGCCTTGCACAACAAAACTAGGCACTGTCATAATGATTTATGGTGGCTCATTACCTATCAAACCAAAAAAGAAGGTCACTGTTCCGTCGGTGGGGGTGCAAAAAAGTCACCCACCCACCAGCAAGAGAAGTAAAAGAAGTAGAGAAATAAGCAAGGGGGTAAAACCTAGGTCTAGAACCCACTCTGCAGGGGGAAGGACAGGTCTTGTCTCATGTTGCCCTCACACACCCCGAAGGATGTCATGCTTCATCATCGGGCGTTTGTTCCTCGTCGGGCCGGCGCTGCAATGCCCTACGGGTCCCCCGAAGGGTCACTTTAGCGGAGATCTTTTTGAGAACAGCCGTTAGATGAGTGGCTGGCGTCAGGACGGGTAGGTGCTGAGAGGCAGCACACGCACGGAAACTCCCGTTAAGGTGCGGGTTTACCTACGCCCTAGCCCAAGGAGTAATTCTCCACGTGACTTTAGGTCACATCAGGAGCGGATCAACTATTTAGTTGTAGCTGAGCTGTAGTTTTTCACAGCACTAGCCCGCCCTGACTGCACTGAGGGTTAGAATCCCTCCACTCACTTGCACTTTTCACATCACTATTTATTCTTGGTCCTGAGGAAGCGCCACGGATCCTTATGACCATCTAGGAGCGAAACATGTCGACCTGACCGTTGAGTTACCGGGGGCACATCACTGCCCACAGGAGTGACGTACAACCTTCGGGTTTTTTTAGTATGACAAGGGTACCGCCACAATAAAGATACCCCTTCTCTGGTATCCCTTAGCCATTTTTATCCTTCACATACACTTTCACCGTGCACATAAGACCCACCCCACACACCCGCACTCATCTAACGGCTGTTCTCAAAAAGATCTCCGCTAAAGTGACCCTTCGGGGGACCCGTAGGGCATTGCAGCGCCGGCCCGACGAGGAGCAAACGCCCGATGATGAAGCATGACATCCTTCGGGGTGTGTGAGGGCAACATGAGACAAGACCTGTCCTTCCCCCTGCAGAGTGGGTTCTAGACCTAGGTTTTACCCCCTTGCTTATTTCTCTACTTCTTTTACTTCTCTTGCTGGTGGGTTGGTGACTTTTTTGCACCCCCACTGACGGAACAGTGACCCTCTTTTTTTTGGTCTGACGACTTGATCGTGGAGCACGGGCACTGGACCATAATTAGCTCCCTGTCCCCCTCCTTCTCTTTTGTTGACACGGCTCATTACCTATACCACACGTGTTAAATGCAATATCTGACTAAATGTAACCCCATCAGCCAACATCAAAATTTAGAGCAACTTTAACCTTGGACCCCTCTCTGAAAGTGCTTACAGGCAATGTAGTAACGCTTTACGTGTTATATAACTTTGGCCATCATCCTTGAACCCAGGCATTATATCCTTCCATTCTGTATAACATGTTAGTACTTAGCATTTAAATTTTTGTGTGATTGTTTATCCTGGGAACTGTCTGTTTTACATTCTTCTGGATTTGTATTTAAGTGGTGTGTATTTTCATATAGTCTATTGTAAAGTTTTATTTTTCTAAACATGCGTTTCCTTTCTCAAACACTCACAATTGAGGTTAAATTGATATTGCATTGCCACGTTTTGAATATCTTTACATTATATACTTTTTTTTTTTAAATGCAAAATTGTTCTGCAACACATTGGCTAGTTTCTACAAAATTAACGTAGTCCTTATGTAACTGTATTGTTGCTTCACCTGGTACTAGTCTGTATTCAGTTCCTGAACGTGCTTGCGACGTCTTAGGCAGGTTTGTGTGTGGAATAGCTATGCACATGAATAGCTGTCAAAAAGCTTCCCAAGTGTGTATTCTTTAAATGTTGAATTCCTGTGCAGCTATGACATATGGGTGCATATTCTATCCACATGGGTGTGTGTGGTATGCATTGGGTTCTAGGTGGCACAGGCCTTTGTTGGAGTAAGGTGTTGAGGTATAGTGACTGCAAGCCAGGTGGATGTGTGTATGATCTATGTGCTACAATATGTTGGGCATTGCTTTCTATACGGATTTTATGTGTGCCAGTGTATGAATGACTTGCAGATGCAGGTGTAGAATGCAGCGCGGGGTGCAGTGAGTGTGTGTGTCCCAGTGTGCTATGGACTGTGTTTCAGATGTGGCAGTCTTGTTTCTTAGATATCCGATTTGGGTGCTACACAAATGTGTATCTATTTATTTTGTTAACAAATAACAGAAATTAGTGCTACTCCGGGGCACTAATTTGTAGGGATCCTTTGCGGCCATTTCAGACATCTTAACACATGGATACATTTTCAAAAGTAATGGGGAGAGCATGCATATAATGTGCTTATTCTGTTACAAGCAGTGAAGGCTACAAAATGCGCACAGGCCTCATTTATTGCCATCATCAATCTTCCTTATCAGCCCTGTCAGTGCCCACATGCAACAGCCAGACGTTTAGGCTCACATTTCAGGGAAATTCTTGCAGCTGAAAACAGAAAACAAATCTAGCATTTAATTGAAATGGCTCCCGTGAAACATCACTGGAAAGAGCTACAGCAATAAAACCTGGTAGAGAGCTTTATCTAGTGACCAGGCTGGACATGCATTAATTTTATTGTGCATCTAAAAAGCAAAACACGTTGCCATGCCGAACACGATGTTGAGAACCCAGTTGTCGTATAGCATACACATTCCAACAAGCATTGGCATAGCCAAATAGGTCTCGCCTTTGGGACCTTATAAGTGTTTAGTGAGAGCTATTGGCTTTGCCAATGTGTTTAAGCGATGATTTAGAGCAGTGTGGCTGCTGTACAGTATGTTATAAATTTATAATAAGTGTTATAAACATTTTTGCTACCTTAGATATAATTAAGATATTACGTATAACGAATAGTTTCTTACCCGTCGGTGTAGTTTTGCAGCTTGAAGACTTTCTGGATTCACTATGCTGCGCATTATTCCGCCATCTCGTGGTTGGGTCCGGATTCGTAGTCTTTTCTTTCTTTCTTTTTTTTGTTGTTGTTGGCCCACCTTTGGTCGCCATCTTCGGATTCTTTTTTCTTTTCCTGTTATTGTTTTGTCGTCTATGTCTTTCTCTTTTATCCTTTTATTTTTCTTTTGATCCCTCTAAACTCTGTATGTAGTCTAGTTTTACCCTTAACCTCCTATGTTATCTTCCTGGCGGAGGCGGGTGGGATCGCTAGTGAATCCAGAAAGTCTTCAAGCTGCAAAACTACACCGACAGGTAAGAAACTATTCGTTTTGCAGCGTGAATCTTTCTGGATTCACTATGCTGTGCATAGACTTTGTAGCGGTTTTGTTATTGCGGTGGTTGGGTGGAAGATGAGCATTGGTTGCTGAAAATGTGCTGTAAGACCTTCTGTCCTACTTGTGCCTCTTTGTTCATCTGGATATCCACACAGTAGTGTTTGGTGAACGTGTGCACGGAAGACCATGTTGCCGCTTGGCAAATGTCTTGTATAGGTGTGTTCGCTAGGAACGCAACCGTTGCTCCCTTCTTCCTTGTTGAGTGAGCCTGGGCGGCTCCCTGTAATTCTTGTCCTGCCTGCTTGTGGCAGAGTTGTATTGCCTGTGCAATCCATCGTGCTATGGTATTTTTTGTTACTGGTCGTCCCAAAAAACTGCTTGCGAAGGAAACGAATAGTTGTTTTGTTTTCCTGCATTCCTTCGTCCTTTCTATGTAGTGCATCACTGCCCTTCTGGCGTCCAGCGTGTGTAGCGCCTTTTCTGTGGGCGTTGATGGTTTCTGGAAGAAACTTGGTATCTGTATTGTCTGGTTAATATGGAACCGCGACACCACCTTTGGCAGGAAGTGTGGGTCCGTTCTCATGACAATTCTGTCCTTGTGTATTTGCAAGTAGGGCTCTTGTAGTGTAAGAGCCTGCAGTTCACTGACCCTTCGCAGTGACGTGATAGCCACCAAGAATGCCGTCTTTAGTGTGAGCATGTGCAGTGTGGTCTTGTGTATGGGCTCAAATGGTGATTTCATCAACTGTGTTAGCACAGTGTTGAGGTTCCAGCTTGGGGCTGGCATCCTTTTGGGGGGCTATTCTTTTATCTCCCTCCAGGAATCTTTTGACCACCTGGGAGGTGAAGAAACTTTTCCCCGCTTCTCCCCTGGTGTAGGCCACTATGGCTGCTAAGTGAACCCTTCGTGACGAGTAGCTTAGCCCGCTGTGTAGTAGGTGCGTTAAGTATTGTAGTACCGTTGATTCTTTTGTGACCTTTCGTTGCAGTCCCTCTTTAATGCACCATTGCGAGAACCTTTTCCACTTTGCAATGTAGCATTTTCTTGTAGTGGGTCTCCTCGCTTCTCTGGGGTGCTTGGTGGTAGCTTGAGGTGTGCGAATTCTAGGTCCTCAGGAGCCATGCTGCTAGGCTGAGGCTCTCTGGTTCTGGGTGGAGCACTTTTCCGTCTTGCATTGTCAGGAGGTCTTTCCTTCTGCTGAACCTGTGCGCTGGTTCCTGCGCCATTTCCATTATTTGTGAGGACCATGATTGTCTGGCCCACTGAGGTGCCACCAGTATGAGTGTCATGCTGCTGCTCCTGCATTTGCTGAGTACCTTGTGTAACAGTGGTATCGGGGGAAAAGCGTATGCAAATTCGTTCGACCAACTTATCCATAGCGCATTCCCTAGGGACCTTTGGTCCGGTTGTCTGGATGCGTAATGTTGGCATTTTGCATTCTGGAGTGTTGCAAACAGGTCTATCCGTGGTGTACCCCACTTTTGGAACAGCCGCTGCACCTCCTGTTGGTTGAGCTCCCATTCGTGGGATGCCGACGTCTGCCTGCTGAGTCAGTCTGCTTCTACATTGTCTATTCCTGGAAGGTGTATTGCCAGTAGGTCTATCCTTAGAGGGATGGCCCATCTCCAAATCTCTTGTGCCAGGCTTGATAGCGGTGCTGACTGTGTTCCACCTTGTTTGTTGATGTAGAACATGGTGGTTGTGTTGTCTGTTTGTATCAGCACTCTGTCCGTAAAGCTGCTTCTGAAAGGCTTTTAAGGCTAGGAACACAGTTTTTAGTTCTAGGTAGTTGATGTGTTTCACTGCATCTTGTTGTGACCACAGCCCCCTGACGCGGAGTCTGTCCATGTGCGCGACCCAGCCTTGCTGTGAGGCGTCTGTTGTGATGGTCACTGTTGGAGTTGGCTGTGTGAATGGCTTCCCCTGTAATATGTTCTCTTCCTTCCACCACGCTATTTCTTGCTGCACTGCGTGTGTGACAACCACTAGATCTTCCCAACTCCCTGTCGCTTGTGACCATTGCTGCTGTATCCATTCTTGGAACGGTCTCATGTGCAGCCTGATATGTGGGACTAGGTGGATGCATGATGCCATCATCCCCATTAGTCTGCTCACCGTCCTCACTGTCAGAACTTGCCCCTTGCGGTAATGACGTGTTTCCCTCAGGAGCGCTATAGTTCTCTTGTCGCTGGGGAACACCTTGGACTGTGTGCTGTCGATTTGTGCCCCTAAGAATATTTTGATCTGCTGAGGTTCTGTTGACGATTTCTCCCAATGTATTGAGAATCCTAGTCTGGACAGTGTTTGTATGACTTGTTTGATGTGATCCTTGCAGTGTCTGTATGATCCTGCTTTCACAAGCCAGTCATCGAGGTAGGGGTATACATGTATGCCCTTTCTCCGTAGGTGCGCTGCCGCTGCTGCAAGGCATTTTGTGAACACCCTTGGTGCGGACTTGAGCCCGAAGGCTAGCACTGTGAACTGGTAGTGATTGTGGCCTATCACGAATCTTAGTAGACGTTTGTGTTTGTGGTTGACGGGTATGTGCAGATATGCGTCTTTCATGTCTATGGTCGCCATGTAATCGCCTTCTTGGATTTGGGGTATTACTTCCTGAAGTGACGTCATTTTGAATTTTTGAGTTTTTACGAACTTGTTGAGGAATCTGAGATCCAGTACTGGCCTTAGTGTTTCGTCTACCTTTGGCACTAGGAAGTACGTTGAGTAGACTCCTTGTTCCTTTCGTTGATTGGAACTGGTTCTATTGCTCTTTTTGTAGCAGCTCCTCTGCTTCTAGACGTAGGAGGGCGAGCTCCCTTGCGGGAATTGCCCGGTGTCTTGGTTTTTGCCCGGGGGTGTTTTTGGAGTTCTATGCAGTACCCGTGCTGTATGATGTTCAGTATCCACTTGTCCGTGGTAATCTCCCTCCATTGTGTGAGGAAGTTTCCTATTCTGCCCCCACCGGGGTTGTATGCTCGGTGGTTATTTGTTTGCTGTGTGTGTTTCTTATTTTGTCCTTTTGTTGACTTCTCCTCTCCCTTGGTGTTAAAAGGGGAGGGTTTGTTTTGTTTGTGGAGTCACTTTGAGGTGGGCTGCTGACCCCCTCTTCGGGATTGTCCCCGTCCGTACCCGCGTCCTCGAAAGGACCGTCCTCTGGGTTGATACTGCCAATTTTGCTGCCGTTGTCCCTGTTGGCTTTGGCCCTGGTTGTTCCCCTGGTATCCTTGTTGGGGAGATTGGTTTGAAGTGGCGGGCGCATTGCCCCCTCTACCATTGGGCCGCCTTCAGGGGGTTCCTCTTCTCATCCCCCTGAATTGCAGTGCTCCCATGGACCTCGCAGTTTCATTGTCTTTTTTGAGCTGCGTTAACTTTTCGTCCACTAGGGCTCCAAACAGTTTCTGGCCGTCGAATGGCGTGTTCAGGATGTTGCTTTGTACCTCAGGTTTGAAACCTGAGATCCTGAGCCATGCGTGTCTCCTTTCAGTCACCCCTATCATCATCTGCCTGCCGGAGTTCTCTGCTGCGTCCAAGGCTGATTTTAGGCAAGTGTTTGCGATAGCCTTGCCCTCTTCAACTAGGTGGTTTGCCCTTTGTTGGTGTTGTTGTGGTAGGTGTGTTATGAGCTGGCTCATTTCCTCCCAATGCTGGTATGCATGCCTGCTGATGAGGGCGTTGGAGTTGGCGATGCGCTCAGTGTATGGCTGCGTTCCTCTCCACCTTTCGTCCTGTGAGGTCCATTCGTTTGCTCTCCTTGTCTGGAGGTGGACCTGTGTTAGTGGGCACATTTGCCCTTTTCCTGGCCGTTGCAGTGATAATGGAGTCTGCTGGCACTGACCCTTGTATGTACGCAGGGTCTTTAGAGGAGTGCTTGTACTTCTTTTCGCTCCTTGGTGTAACAGCCTTGCAGACTGCCGGTTCTTTGAAGGCCTCCCTTCCCTGGTCCAGGACGCTAGGGAGCATGGGTAGGAACTGGGACCTTGTTTGTTGAGGAAGTAGGGTTTCCAAAAGGAAACATGCCTTTGCCTTCTCCTCTTGCATTTCGACGCCATACGTTGCTGCAGCCCTTTGGACTGACCACATTGTAGGCTCCAATGTCGTCTGGCGGCGAAGGCCTCGAGGGATAAGAGTCTACCCCTTCTTCTGGTGATTCTGCGTCGAGGTCTTGCCAGTCTAGGTCTTGTTCTTCCGAGGGCGCCGAGTCCCGGTAAGACTGGAACTCTTCTTCGCCTTCGAAGTAGTAGTCGTATTCACCCTGTTCGTCGAGCGGTTCAGGGGTTTTAGGGGGCTCGATGTCTTCGTTGTCGCCCTCCCCGAGTGTTTCGTGTGATGGCTTCGACGGAATGGCGTATTGCTTCATTTTTTCGTCGAAGTCTTTTTTCCGTTGCAGGATGCTCGCCATCTCTGCTTCGAGCCTTCTCTTCTTCTTCATCTCGTGGACCCTTTCGGCGTCGATGGCTGAAGCGCCCCTCTTCGCGGTCTCGGACGTCGAGGATGACGCCGGGCCTTCCTTTCTGGGCGTCGAGGCTTCCTTTCGGAGGTTACCTTCGACGGCCTTGGTTTTTCGGAGGCTTTTGCCGATTGGGAGTCCTTCACGAAGGATCCGCTCGGTTGTTTGTCCTTGGTTGCTGTTGCTTTCGTCGAGTGTTTCGGCGGCAACGCTCCCTTCGAGGACTTGGCTTCACTTCTGAGAGTGTCGCTCGGGGCCTTAGCTTCACTCTTGCGAGCGTCGCTTGGGTGCTTCGGGGTCGACGTCTCCCTTACCTCCTTCGAAGTTTTCTTGTGGACCTCGACGACTGAGCAGTCCTCCGGTCCCTCTGCGATGTGGTCTTCCTCTCCACTCGAGAGGCCCAGGTCTCGGAGCGATGGAGGTGCTCCCTGGCCCTGCATGTTGTGGTTCGCCCTTCTTTGCCTCTCTCTCACCCGGATGGTTTTCGGGGTGAACGGCGAACACGCGTTGCAGTCTTCGCTGATGTGGTCGAGCAGCAAGCAGAGGTTGCAGACTGGGTGCTGGTCCTTCTGGGCGTACTTGTGGTGACAGTTTTGGCAAAACTTAAACGGTGTCTTGTCCATACCCGTGCTCAGGGGGCCCCCTGTGAGCGCATTCTCTGTAGGCGTCGAGATTTTGGTCGTGGACCTTCTACCTCGTCGTCCTTCTCGTCGCCTCCTGTACTCTTCTCCTCGTCCGGTGTCTTCAGGAAACGATCTTTTGGTGATTATTTCAAATTTTCGAGATTCTTCGTCCAACTTTCTGGAACTTCTCATCGACGATCCAGACCCCACGGCGGAAAAAAGAATCTGAAGATGGCGACCAAAGGTGGGAGCTTCCGCAGGAAGCGCGACGACGTCACCGAGGACACCAAATGGTGGGGGCGTCGCCGCCCACCTGGGCCAACAACAAAAAAAAAAAAAAAGAAAGAAAAGACTACGAATCCGGACCCAACCACGAGATGGCGGAATAATGCACAGCATAGTGAATCCAGAAAGGATTCACGCTGCAAAACTGAGCGACTGTATTAAAAAAAAAAAGAATTAACATGCAGAGTGTTGCTGTGGTATAACTGTGGTGGTGCTCAGCGATACTGTAGTGGTACTGTGGTAGTGCTAAGTGCTGCTGTGGAGATACTGAATGATGGTGGGGTGGTGCTCATTGATGGTGTTGAAATTTAGAGTGATGCTGTGGTTGTGCGGAGTGGTCCTGTGGTGATGCTAAAAGATGCTGTGTTTAAGAGAGAGAATAAGAGAGTGTGTAAATAGTGAAAGCATGAGAAACTGTTTCAAATAATAGGTAGTAATGTGTTATAAATAAACTAATGCAACTGATAAATTGTGACGTGCGGAATGGTGCTGTAGTCGTGTAGAGAGATGCTGTGGTGGTGCTTAGTGGTGCAGTGTTTGAGTGGTGCTGCTGAGTGATGGTGTGGTGGTGCTTACTGATGCTATCTTCCTGCAGAGTGATGCTGGGATGGTGCTGTGGTGGTACTTTTTGATAGTGTTGTGTTGCTGTGGCGGAGCTGAGTGGTGGAGTGGGGGTGCAGAGTGTTGCTGTGGTATAACTGTGGTGGTGCTCAGCGATACTGTAGTAGTACTGTGGTAGTGCTAAGTGCTGCTGTGGAGATACTGAATGATGGTGGGGTGGTGCTCATTGATGCTGTTGAAATTTACAGTGATGCTGTGGTTGTGCGGAGTGGTCCTGTGGTGATGCTAAAAGATGCTGTGTTTAAGAGAGAGAATAAGAGAGTGTGTAAATAGTGAAAGCATGAGAAACTGTTTCAAATAATAGGTAGTAATGTGTTATAAATAAACTAATGTAACTGATAAATTGTGACGTGCGGAATGGTGCTGTAGTCGTGTAGAGAGATGCTGTGGTGGTGCAGTGTTTGAGTGGTGCTGCTGAGTGATGGTGTGGTGGTGCTTACTGATGCTATCTTCCTGCAGAGTGATGCTGGGGTGGTGCTGTGGTGGTGCTTTTTGATAGTGTTGTGTTGCTGTGGTGGAGTGGGGGTGCAGAGTGTTGCTGTGGTATAACTGTGGTGGTGGTCAGCGATACAGTAGTGGTACTGTGGTAGTGGCAAGTGCTGCTGTGGAGATACTGAATGATGGTGGGGTGGCGCTCATTGTTGCTGTGGAGATTTAGAGTGATGCTGTGGTTGTGCGGAGTGGTCCTGTGATGATGCTAAGAGCTGCTGTGTTTAAGAGAGCGAGTAAGAGAGTGTGGAAATAGTGACAGCATGAGATTTTTTTTAAATAATAGGTAGTAATGTATTATAAATAAACTAATGCAACACATAAATTGTGACATTTGATGGAAAAAAGTTAGTGAAAGTGTGTCCTGTGAATAAAGTGTACGTATGTTGCGTTGCCCTGTGGTAGCTGCTTGTTGTAGGAGACAGTAGTGAAATAAGTGTGCCAGTGATTAGAATATGCCTATTGAATTAGTAGTTTTTTAAACCCCAAAAGCAACAGACTGAGGTATTTGTGTGAGATTTTCAAACGAGTTTACAGTTACTGTGGATAAAATGTAGTCCTGCTACCAAGGCTGTTAGAGAAAGTATTAAAAAATCTACGCTTCTGGGGAGATCGAAATGTGTTTGAAAAATGCAAATAAAAGTTCTAAAATAATTGAAAGTGTAAAATAAAATCCAACAGCATAATCCCAATAAGGCTGTTACACATTGGAAAATAATTTGTTATATTTTTTACGTGTGGATTAGCTATGTACGTACCCCCCTTGTGTTTAAAATAACGTTACCCTAAAAACTTTGTGTAAAAGTGAAGAACTGTTAAAGTACAGGCTTCTGGGTTTAGAAGTTTATAAACTATTGGTAGCTAAAGTGTTGTTTCTGGCGAACTATTAATTAAGGAGGATGTCTGTCTAGCTTGTGCCCCAGTGGCGCCTGGAGTCTGTTTCCTGGTCACATGTGACCTTTGCGCATTGTAATAGAAGTGTCAACAAGCTACTCTGTTTGCAAGCTCCAACCCGAAACACTAATTAATGGGTCTGCGAGCATTTCGTGTGATCTTGGTTTCTATTACAACAAGAAAGAGAGAAAGGGGGGAAGGCTGAAAGGAAAATGCTACTTACCAGTATGCATCTGTTCTTGGCATGTAGAGCTGCAGATCCTCACACTGTGCATTAGATCGCCATCTGGTGTTGGGCTCGGATGCTTGCACTTTGTTGTTGTCTTCGTAGAAGTCTTTGTAGTCATGTGATAGGTGACTCCTCCTTTGGACAATAGTGCGCATGGGCATCGACTCCATCCTCAGATTGTTTTTCGCCATATTGGGGAGTGATGGAGGTAGTAGAAAAGGAAAGAGATGTCCATGTGTGTGTATCTAATTAAGATAGGACTGGAACACATACAGGTCCCGGGGAGGTGGGTGGGCGTGTGAGGATCTGCAGCTCTACATGCCAAGAACAGATGCATACTGGTAAGTAGCATTTTCCGTTCGAGGCATGTGAGCTGCAGAGCTCACACTGTGCATAGACTGTACAGCAGTATCTCCCCTAGCGGTGGTCACCTGTATGGGTTGCAGTAGTTTGAAAAAGGGTTTTAAGGACAGCTTGGCCCACTGAAGCTTGTTGCTTGGCTTGCACATCAACACAATAGTGTTTAGTGAAGGTGTGTGTTGTAGACCATGTGGCTGCCTTACATATGTCTTCTAGGGGAATGTTCCCTAAGAATGCCATGGAAGCCCCTAGTTTGCGTGTTGAGTGCGCTCTAGGGGGAACTGATAATGTGCGTTTGGCTTTTTGGTAGCAGATTTGGATACATTTAACAATCCACCTTGCAACCCCGGCTTTTGAGATGGGATTACCCTTGTGTGGTGGAGAGAAAGCTACAAACAATTGTTTGGTTTTGCGAAAAGACTTGGTTCTGTCAATGTAATACATAAGGGCTCTCTTGACATCTAGGGTGTGGAGAGCTCTTTCTGCCACGGAATCTGGGTTTTGGAAGAACACGGGTAGTTCTACCGATTGGTTAAGGTGGAAAGGCGAAATGACTTTGGGAAGGAATTTTGGGTTTGTCCTGAGAACTATTTTATTATGATGTATTTGTAAGAAGGGCTCTTGTATAGTTAAAGCCTGTATCTCACTGACTCTCCTGAGAGAAGTGATTGCAATTAGGAACGCAACTTTCCATGTAAGGAATTGAACTTCACATTTATGTAGGGGTTCAAAAGGTGGTCCCATGAGCCTGGTAAGTACTATATTAAGATTCCACACTGGGGAAGGTGGTAATCTGGGAGGTATGATCCGCTTAAGGCCTTCCATAAAGGCTTTAATGGCGGGGACTCTAAAGAGTGATAAGTGTTGCCTGTTTTGTAAGTAAGCAGCAAGGGCTGCGAGGTGCAGACGTATGGATGAGTATGCAAGATTACATCTTTGCAAATGTAGCAAGTAGCAAATGATGTTTTGCGTGGAGGCCTGTAATGGTTGGATATGATTGTTAGTGCAGTAAATAGCTAATCTTTTCCATTTTGCTGCATAGCAGGCTCTGGTAGTTGGGCGTCTAGCCTCTTTAATAATGTTCATACAGTCTGGCGGTAGGTTAAGGTAACCGAATTCTAGGACTTCAGGAGCCAAATCGCAAGGTTCAGTTGAGATGGATCTGGGTGCCTTATCTCTCCATGGCTCTGCGTTAGCATTGATGGGGAGAGGTGTAGTCTTTGGTATGGGACTACCGATAGTTCTAGTAGTGTGGTGAACCACGGTTGGCGTGCCCATGTGGGAGCTACTAGTATCATTTTTAGAGACTGTTGTCGGAGCTTGCGTACTACAAGTGGGATCAGAGGTAGCGGTGGAAAAGCGTACACAAATCTGCCGGACCAGTTCATCCATATCGCATTGCCCTGGGACTGCGGGTGTGGAAACCTGGCGGCGAAGGTTGGGCATTTTGCGTTTTGGTGTGTGGCGAACAGATCTATGTCTGGCTGGCCCAACATTTGGAAAAAAGGTAGAAGAACTTGTGGATGTAGTTCCCACTCGTGAATCTGTTGTGTCTGTCGACTTAACAGATCGGCAATCTGATTGTGAACCCCTGGTAGGTGTTCTGCTAGAAGGTATATAGGTTTTGTGGAATGGCCCACCTCCAAATGTCCTGTGCCAGTTGGGACAGTTGTGGAGAGTGTGTCCCCCCTGTTTTTGTATATAGTACATGGCTGTGATGTTGTCTGTTCGGATCAGGACAGCCTTGTTCTGTACGTGGAGTTGAAAAGATTTGAGAGCTAGGAATATAGCTAGTAACTCTAGGTGGTTGATGTGGAGCAGCTTCTGTTGAGTGGTCCACTTGCCTTGTGTTGTATGATCTAACAGGTGTGCTCCCCATCCTGTGAGTGATGCGTCCGTGGTTAGTACTATTTGTGGAACCGGCTCTAGGAACGGCCGCCCTTTGGACAAATTTTGGTGTTCCACCACTGCAGAGAGCGATGTGTGCGGCTGTCCACCAACACCAGATCTGTAAGATGTCCGTGAGCCTGGTTCCATTGGCGCGCTAGGCACTCCTGTAGAGGACGCATTTGAAGTTTGGCATAAGGGACGATGAAAATGCAAGATGCCATCATGCCGATTAGCTGCATAAACACTCTGGCTGGGAGAGAGTGTTGTATTTGAAACCTGGGGATAAGGGTTTGTATACTGGCTATCCTGGCTGGGCTGGGGTAAGCTAGAGCAGTGGAAGTGTTTATTGTGGCTCCCAGATATTGAAGTATATGGGAGGGCTGAAGGTGCGACTTGGTGTAGTTTACTGTGAACCCCAAGTTGTGTAATGTTTGTATTGTTTGGTGAGTGTGTTGGACACACTGGTTGAATGATCTGGCTTTGATGAGCCAGTCGTCCAGGTATGGGAAGACATGTATTTGTTGTCTTCGTAGGTGCGCTGCTACTACTGCAAGGCATTTGGTAAACACTCTTGGAGCAGTGGTGACTCCGAATGGAAGTACTTTGAACTGGTAGTGCTGTCCATTGAGTACGTACCTTAGATACTTCCTGTGAGCAGGATGTATGGGAATGTGGAAATAGGCGTCCTTGAGGTCTAATGTGGCAAGGAAGTCTTGTTGTTGTAGTAAGGGAAGCACTTGCTGGAGAGTGATCATGTGAAAATGATCTGAATGTATATACTGATTGAGGGGTCTGAGGTCTAAAATAGGCCTTAGAGTGCCATCCTTTTTGGGGATTAGGAAATACAGGGAGTAAACCCCTGTGCCCTGCTGTAGTAGAGGAACTGGCTCTATGGCGTGCTTTTGAAGCAGGGAAAGTACCTCTTGCTGTAAAAGCGTAAGATGGTCTGCGGACATTGGACGCTGCTTGGGTGGTATGTTGGGGGGGGGGGGTAGCTGTTAGTTCCAGGCAGTACAGTAGCCATGTTGGATAATTTGTCTTACCCACCTGTCTGTTGTAATGGAGTTCCAGACAGGTAGGAACTGTGATAGCCGTCCCCCGACAGGGGTGGTGTGGTCGGGGGGAAGTCACTGTTTAGGAGTGGTGGAGGTACGGTTGTTGTTATTACCTCGACCTCTGCCCTTAGTGTTGTTGCCTCTGTAACCACCTCTAAAGTATCCTCTATTGGGAGAGGTTTGGGTGGTGCTTTTATATGAAGAGGAATTGTCTGTGGTGTTCCTAGAGCCCCCTCTGTAGAAGGAGCGGCGAAAGGAGCCACGTTGTTGTGGGGACTGCAATGCTCCCATTGACTTGGCAGTGTCAGTGTCCTTTTTCAATTTTTCCAGTGCTGTGTCAACAGCAGGACCAAAGAGTTGGTTTTGGTTAAATGGCTGATTTAAGATGGTAGTTTGGACTTCTGGCTTAAAACCTGAAATACGGAGCCAGGCGTGCCGTCTGATGAGTACGCTAGTGTTGACGGACCTAGCGGCGGTGTCGGCTGCATCCAGGGCGCACTTAATGGAGGCATTTTAAATAAGTTTGCCCTCCTGAATGAGGTCATTGGCCTGTGTCTTGTACTGATCAGGTAGGTGTTGCAATAGGGTCTCTAGCTGATCATAGTGGGCCCTATCGTACCTAGCTAGTAGTGCCTGGGTGTTAGCTATGCGCCAGATGTTGGTGGCCTGCGCAGCTACACGTTTGCTAGATGAATCCAATAATTTTGACTCCTTGCCAGGGGGCGGAGCATCCCCTGAAGTTTGGGGAATTAGCTCGTTTACGAGCATTAGAGACGACCAGGGAGTCGAGAGGGAGCTGACCTTTGATGTAGGCGGGGTCATCAGGGGCAGGTCTATACTTTTCTCTATTCTAGGGTTAAGGATCCTGGCCCTTACAGGGTCGTTGATTATTTCAGGGGCATGTTTAAGGACACCTTTGATCATGGGTAAAGTTTGAACAGTTTTTTGAGACTGTTCAAAGGTGTCTAGAAGGAAATCTTCCTCTGGTTGGTTGGTGTTTATATGCACCCCGTGAAAGACAGCAGCCCTTTGGATAAGTTGTCCAAAACCAATGTGATCATCTGGTGGAGATGGTTTTGTGGGATAAGGTGGAGGGCTGGGGAGGTCTGTAGGATCTAGGGGGTCGTTGTAGCCCCAGTGGTCCTGTGGTGGGTTATCTGGGTCTAGAAGTAGATTATCAGGGTCATCACCATACCCCATGTCGTCCTGATATTCATGTGGTGGAGAAGTTACAGGCTGAGTCGGTGTAACAGGGATGTGGAGAGGAGGGGTGTTAGATAGAGGTATAGGAGAAGAAGGAGGCATAGGGGAAGTAGAAGAGTCCTTCTTGTTTGGAGGGACAGGCTTGTGGCGTGGCACAGAGGAGATATGTCCAGTGTTAGGATTAATATGTATTTTCTGTTGATTAGGATCGATGGGATCCGGTCGAAACAGTTCCTCCTCCTGAATATTTGGCTTCGGCGCCGACTTTTTCGGTTCCGAGCGCGGTGATGGCTTCTTTGGATGTTCTTTTGTCTTAGAAGGCGTAGGGGAGTCCTTCGGCTTAGCTATCGGCTCGAACAGCTTCGGTTTAGGGGCTGTGTCGTGGAGCCTGGGTTTCGGCGCCGAGTGATCCGCATGCTTGGAGGCGGATTTTGGGACCGAACCGGATTTCGGCGCCGGGTGTTCTTTCAGTTTCGGCGCCGAAGGTGCCGGTGGAACGGACACGTGTGGTTTGGTCGGTGCCGAGGAGCCGGAAGGCTTTATTTTCTTCTTCGGTGCTGAGCCGGAAGGCGGGGCGTCTGAAGCACGTTTACGGTCGCGACTGGGGCCCGCAGGCGAAGTGTTGACCGGTGCCTTCGTTTTTGCAGGTGGGGTTGGGGCAGGGGCGGTAGTACTCACTCGTTGCCCTGGAGTGATGGAACCGTCTGAGTCCTCTGCCTCCGAGACGATAGTGAGGTCTTCGGAATCTTCCTCCGGAACATCGGGACCCTCATCGAAGATATTGACGGGTTCCGGAGCGGACCGTTGCGCCATGATGTGCCTTCGGGCTCGACGATCGCGAATGGTCTTTTGGAGCGGAAGGAAGCGCAGGCTGGACAGGTGGCCTCGTTATGGTCAGGTGAGAGGCATAGGTTACAGACCTCGTGGTGGTCACTGTGGGGGAACTTTGCTCCACACTGGGGGCATTTCCGGAAGGGCGTCCTTTCCATGGGCAGTAGGCCTTACGGCGTCGATGGGCCCAACGGCCCGCGTCGACGGCTGGAAAGGAGATCGAGGAAGGGACGTCGAGATGTTGATATCAAGTCGTGAAGTGTGAAAACGCTGAAAATGAAGTTTTGAACCAGAGGGTCGAAGTTGCATCCGAACCCGATGGCGGAAAAAAATAATCGGAGGATGGAGTCGATGCCCATGCGCACTATTGTCCAAAGGAGGAGTCACCTATCACATGACTACAAAGACTTCTTCGAAGACAACAACAAAGTGCAAGCATCCGAGCCCAACACCAGATGGCGATCTAATGCACAGTGTGAGCTCTGCAGCTCACATGCCTCGAACATAAAGTTCCGTTTACAAATTCACCCTCTATTTCTAGGTAAAATTCCCACGGCTTTAACCATACTGTACATAAAATGTACTCCTGCTACAAAGCTTGTGAAACCAAAGGTTAACAAACTTATTAAGCTAACTAAAAGGGATGGGGAGAAGGGAGGGGGGATTGTGAGCAGAAAAAAAGAGGGGGTAGAGGAGCTGTGGAGGCCGAGAAAAGCCTTCAGACGAGCAAATGACAGGAAAGACATATGGCGCCTGGAGCATGCGAGGAATGCGCGTTACTGTGCGCGTACTCGCATGCTCTAGGCAAGCCAAAAAAGGTGTGGTCGCATTTTTAAAAGCCCACTGACAAAATGTCTCGCACAGAGCAACGCAAGCGCTGGCTCAGGGCGAGACCTAAAAAGCAAATTCTAGCCCAGAGGCGATGCGGATAGCTTTGGGGCATTTACTGTACAGAGCAACGAACATGCGCTGGAAACTTCCTAAGACCAGATTTACAGGCTTGTTTTATTTTGCGTTCCCACTGCCTGTAAAGTGAGTGAATATCAGGGGCTTTCCAGCTATGAGGCATGTCTCTGGAAAGTCTTTTTTTTTAGTCTTGCTCCCAGGTCCAATTCCGGGGAGGAAGTACACGCATTTTCTGTGAAAAAGCGGCGCCCCCTTTAAATCGGCTGCTCTGTGCTGTGGACTAAGGGAAGAATTGGATGTGCTGAGCAGGGAGTGCGGTGAGAACATGGCAAAGGACATGCCACAACGCTCAGTGAGGAGAGGAAGTTTCCAAGCAGCCAGAGACCGGGACTGGCCAGAAACAGACCTGTTCTTGTAATTTGAGGGGAGGTTGAGTGCTGCCGTGTGTAGGAAGCTGGCTCTGTATATACTATACCAAAGTGAGGTATAGTGTGCACAGAGTCCTGTGGAACCCCAAAGGTAGGCAGAGGTAAAGTTAGATAGCACCTCACTCTCTATTTGTGATAGTGTGGTTGAGCAGTAAGGCTTTATCAGAGGACAGTGTTAAGCATTTGTTGTACACCCTCGGTCAACAAATGAATTCACACACAAAGACTGAACTTCAGACCAATTGTTTTTGTATAAAAATATTCTTTTAGCCATTTTATTTTCTAGAACCAAGCAAGCCTGGCACAGGTAAGCAATAAATACTTTACAGTAGTAATGCAGTTTGTAAACAGTTTGAATTGTAATTGTATATGCACTTTGTTTTGACTTACAGTATGGTTGCAGAGAAATGCAATACTTTGTAAATACAGTACATAGACTTGAATGGGCTTTTCAGTACAATACCAGGTAAGTTACTTTTTAGATTACTTTTCTTACTCAGAGTAGTATACCTGGATACTACTCTGGGACATTTCCTGTAAACAGGCAAGTAAAATCGTTTTGGTTAAATAGTACAATATTAAAGAATTTCTTTAGGTTTTCAAACTCCACACTAAGAAACTTTTCCAAGAAAAATAGTCAATGTTATCCTATGGAGGAAAATAGTGTTATCAGGTTTGAGGTAAGTATTTGGTAGTGGGAGTTGAGGTTCTGGGGGTAGACTCAGGGGTCCCCCAGGGTCAAGGATGCACTCTTGTTACACCCTGAGCGGCACTAGGGCGGCCGGGTGCAGAGTGCTGAGGCCCAATGATATCCAATGGGGGATAGGGGGCCTCCGGTTGGTGGCTGCTGACGAGCAGGCCACAAGGTTGTGGGAGCCAAGCTCCTGGTGTTAGGCTCAGGGCAAAGGGGGATCCGGTTTAGCACACAAAGTGCACCCGCAGCGGCAGCTGGGTGCAGGGTGCTGTTTTGGCGTCGGGTGCCCTGTTTTCAATGGAGATTTTCGGTTTTGGTTTTTAGCTGCAGGCTCTGTCCAGGAAGACTTCCGGGAGGAACCAACAGCTGGGCAGGTAAGTTGGAGGGCTCGGGACGTAGGTGCACCTCGGATTCTTTTCTCCAGGGCGCAGGGCGGCTGGATGCAGGGGTGTCTTTTGAGGTCGGATTTCACCTTACTGGGCCACTCGCGGTTGGGGGTGGTCTCCGTGCAGAGGCTGCAGGCGACGTTGGGGAGTCCTGGAGGGGTCAACCCACGGTGGACTCGGACTCTGGAGCGCTGGGGGACCTCACTGGAACCAGTGGGCCACTCGAACTCGGGCCGTAGGCGACGGGTGCAGTGGTGTTTCCAGGCGTCGAGTTTCTTTGTCCTCAGCAGGCTCAGAGTCTTGCTTTGGAGTTTCTTTTGAACAGAACTGCTGTTCACAGGAGATCCTGTCTTTGTTAAAGGCAGCCAGTCCTCCCAGGGGTTCTGGAGGTCGCTGACTGCAGGACAAGGCAACTTTTGGCGCAGGATCTCTGAAAACTGCAGATGGGCCGGTAGGGCTGGGGCCAAGTCAGTTGTTCTCTGCAGTCTTCTCTGCTGGGTGTCTTTCGTCCTTCATAGGTTGCGGGACTCTGAGGAAGCAAGGTTCAGGGTGCCCCCTAAATACTAGATTTAGGGGCGTTACAGGTAGGTAAAGGGCAGGGACCAATGGGTCCCTTCCCTGGGGGTGAGTACACCCCCTATTCTGCCCCTTTCCAGTGGGAGGGGGGCAGGAGCCTGTCCCTGGTTGGTTGGGTCCTCCCATCCTCAAGATGGCGGGGACTCGGAGTTGTGCTTCACCTCCCCCACCTGAGGGGTAGAGTTGGCAGAGGTGGGCACACCTCTCTCCCTCACTAGGTTTTCCCGCCGATTCTCCCGCCCAAAGTGGGGGGGGGGAGGGGGGGGGGGAGAAGCAGTGGGGACCAGTTGCTGAAAGCAGCAAAGGGTCTGGGGAATCTCCAAAGGCGGTATGCCTTTGAAGCTTCCCCTTCGTGAACCCTGCCCATCCTGGGGGAGGAGGCTTGGCACCTCGTCCCAGGATGTGCATTGTTTCAGGCCCCAGAGAGCAGCAGGCTCTCGAACCAGGGGTCCAGAAACATGTCTGGTGGTGGCAGCTGAAAGCAGCCACTCAGCCTGGACAGTAGAGGTGGGTTAGTTTTCAGGGGGCATCTCTGAGATGCCCTCTGTGTGCATTTTCCATTAAATCCCACGCTGGCATCAGTGTGGGTTTAATGTGCTGAGAAGTTTGATACCAAACTGATCAGTTTTCAGTGTAGCCATTATGGTGCTGTGGAGTTCGTAATGACAAACTCCCAGCACCATATACTCTTAATGGCAGCAGTGCACTTACAATGTCTAAGACCTAGACACTGTAGGGATACAGGGCTCATGCACCTGTACCCTCATCACTGGTATAGTGCACCCAGCTAGAGGGGTGGCTGACCAATGCCAGGGCAGTGGGTTGTAGGCATGGCACACAGGGATGTGTGCCATGTCGGCTCTTCACTTTGTTCTGCACCAAAACACGCAGCCTGCAAGGGCAGTTTGTGGGTGTAATGGTACAGGACCTCTAAGGGTGGCACAATAAGTGCTGCAGCCCTTAGAGGCCTTTTCTGGTCACAGTGCCCTGGGTACCTGTGGTACCATTTACCAGGGGCTGACCTGTGGCCAGAGATGCCAATTGGGTTTAGGCTTCAATGCAGTTTTAGGGAAGGAACATAGGCCCTGGGTACCTGATTAGCAGGAGCCCAGGGCACACTCAGTCAAAGCACATCAGCAATTCAGCAAAAAGTGGGGGCAGCCATGCAGAAAGAGGGCACTTTCTCACAAATGGTATATAGAGTGGAGTGGTATATTGTATTGTATTGTAATTGCATTTGTATAGCGCTTACTACCCCTGACGAGGCGTCGAAGTGCTTTTTCGGCGAGTAGCACGCTACTCCGGGACCCATAGAGGATTAGTGTTGAATTAGTATAGTGAAACATGCAAGTAAATTTTAAGTGGTGGATATGTTAGTCAGTTATTTGGATTCGGAAGGATAGCAGAAGGATAGCAGAAGGATAGAAGAGGAAAGAAGGTTTGTATTTATATAGCGCTTCTAACCCCTGATGGGGTGTTGAATCGCTTTTTTGTGAGTAGCACGCTACTCCGGAAACCCATAAAGGATTGGTGGTGAATTAGTATGGTGAAATATGAAAGTAATTTGAGTGGTGGATATTAGTCAGTTATTTGGAGTGAGAAGGATAGCGGATGGATAGAAGGGAAAGAAAGGTTTGCATTCATATAGCGCCTGTTACCCCTGATGGGGTGTTGAAGCGCTTTTCTGGCGAGTAGCAGGCTACTCCGGAACCCATAAAGGATTAGTGTTGAAAATTAGTATAGTGAAATATGAAGTAATTTGAGTGGTGGATATGTTAGTCAGTTATTTGGATTGAGAAGGGTTAGGGAGGGTAAAAAAGAAAAAAAGGTTTGCATTTATATAGCGCTTGTAACCCTGATGAGGTGTTAAAACGCTTTGTTGGCGAGTAGCACGCTACTCTGGAACCCTTAAAGGATTAGTGGTGAATTAGTATAGTGGAATGTGGAATTAGAGAAGTGAACATGCTAGTCTGTTATTTTTATTGAAAAGGATAGTGGAGGGATAGAAGAGTGAAGGATTTCTTTTTTTAGGTCATAGCAGTAGGAGGAGGCTTTTGGAGGAGTAAAAAGGGTTTTGGGAGGGAAGAGTCAGAGGGAAGAGTTTAGAAAGGTTTGTTTTGGGGGATCGGTACAGTAAAGGAGGTGTCAGAAGATGCAAGGAGGGGTAGAGTAGGAGAGAGTCAAGAAAGGGTTATTTTGGGGAACATAGTAGTGGTATGGCGTTTGGGATAAATGAGAGAGTGGGTGTAGAGGATATAATGATAGATGTATAGGGTGAGATAGGGTAGTGAATTGGAAAGAGTAGTAGAAAAGTTTGAGATGAGTCAGAAAGTTGGGCTAGAAGATATATTGAGGGAAGTATAGGCTGAGAAATAGGGTAGTGCATTGGAAATGCTAAATTAGAACGAAAGTGATAAATATATAGATCCATAAGTACATTGAAAGTATATAGATACATAAAGGAGGTAAGTATATGCAGATTAAAGATATTGATAGAGGTAGCGGATGAGAAATAGGGTAGTGCATTGGATATGCTTTTTCAGGAGAAAAGTAACAGACACACAGATCCAAGTACATGGAGGTACATAGATGCCCAATGGAAGCAAGTACATGTAGACCAAAGAAGATTTTTTTTTTTTCTTTTGTTTTTATAACATAATTATTGTACATGTTTATACAAAGCAATACATGAAGATAGGCACATATCTATAGTGAAAATCAATGCTTATGTACAGAGGGACAAATACATAGGGTGGGTATTAATGAATGGGAAAATGGGCAGCATTCCTGGCCCTGGTCCCGACCAGTTTCGAATAGGCTCAAACAGGCACTCACCCTTGTCCTCTCCACCCTTGGCTGAGACGCCCAGGCTGAGACGCCCGAAGCCTTGGCAGTTTATAGCCCTAGTAATCAGGTGACCCCTTCAGTCAATGGTAACCCTAGCCCTAACACTATCCAATCACAACACTAGCCCTAAAATCTAGAACCAATAGACCAGGACCTTACAGCCAATCTTAGCCCTAGTCCAAGCACCCAATCAGTTCAAAAACCCTGATCTCTACGTCCAATAGAGGCCCTAGCCCTACCAGTAGTCCCAACCCAAGTCCAACCCACCAATGGCACAGGAAGCCCTAGTCCCTACTTCCAATAGAAAGCCTACTCTTAGTCCCACACCTAGTCCAGCAACCAATCACACCAGAAGCCCTAATCGCTACTTCCAATTAAAGGCCTAACCCTAGTCCCACCCTAGTCCCAACAACCAATAACACAGGAAGCCCTAGTCCCTACTTCCAATAGAAAGCCTAACCCTACTCTTAGTCCCACACCTAGTCCAGCAACCAATGACACCATATATGGAGTGGAGTGGTGTATAGAGTGGAGTGGTGTATAGAGTGGAGTGGTGTATAGAGTGGAGTGGTGTATAGAGTGGAGTGGTGTATAGAGTGGAGTGGTGTATAGAGTGGAGTGGTGTATAGAGTGGAGTGGTGTATAGAGTGGAGTGGTGTATAGAGTGGAGTGGTATATGGAGTGGTATATAGAGTGGAGTGGTATATGGAGTGGTATAGTGGAGTGGTAGAGTGGAGTGGTAGAGTGGAGTGGTAGAGTGGAGTGGTAGAGTGGAGTGGTAGAGTGGAGTGGTAGAGTGGAGTGGTATAGTGGAGTGGTAGAGTGGAGTGGTAGAGTGGAGTGGTAGAGTGGAGTGGTATAGTGGAGTGGTATAGTGGAGTGGTATAGTGGAGTGGTATAGTGGAGTGGTATAGTGGAGTGGTATAGTGGAGTGGTATAGTGGAGTGGTATAGTGGAGTGGTATAGTGGAGTGGTAGAGTGGAGTGGTAGAGTGGAGTGGTAGAGTGGAGTGGTAGAGTGGAGTGGTAGAGTGGAGTGGTAGAGTGGAGTGGTAGAGTGGAGTGGTAGAGTGGAGTGGTAGAGTGGAGTGGAGTGGTATAGTGGAGTGGATTGGCGTAGAGTGCAGTGCCATACAGTGAAGTTTTGCATAGTAGAGTAGCATGGAGTGGCATAAAGTGGAGTGGCCAATACTGGAGTTATGTAGAGTCCGGTTGTAAAGAGTGCAGTTGTGTATAGTAGAGTGGGGTGGGGTAGAGTGCATTAGCATAGAGGAGAGTGGGGGCTTAGTAGAGTACAGAGGCATGAAGTGGTGCATATTGGAGTGCAGAGGTGTAGAATAGAGTGCAGTGTAATAGTGTGCACAGTACATTAGAGTAGCGTGGAGTGTATTGGTGTAGAGTGTAGTGGCATAGAGTGTAGTGGTGTAGAGAGTAGTGGAATAGGGTGCACTGACAGAGTGAATTGGCAGATAGTGGGGTGGAGTGGTGCAGAGTACAGTGCAGTGTTATAGCGTGTAGTGGTGTAGAGTAGCGTAGAGTTCAGTGGTGTCCAGTAGAAAGGCTTAGAGTGCAGTGGTGTAGAGTGTTGTTTCTGCAGCACTGAATTATCCACAGGGGTAAGAACATAGTTCAAAGACAATCAGGAGTAGAATAAACAGCGAATTCACAATAGACCATTGAGTGTCAGGAGGTAAAACACGTAACATATTAGAAACAAAGGACGGACAGATAAGGTTTTCAAAGGCGGCGCAGTAAGTAATAGAACTCTCCAACATTATTTGCAGCTTATCTTTTTAAGCTATCATTCCAGATAATCTTGTTTTTTAAAATTTGCGACCTGTTAAATATAACTCCATTATCCTGCACTGCACGTCAAGTCGGCTGACGTAAAAAGGTCCATTACCATGAAGACAGTCAGAACAAGCATTGGCATAGCCAATAGGTCTCGCCTTTGGGACCTTATAAGTGTTTAGTAAACCAGCACAATATCCTTGGTGCAACAACATCAACTGTTGCATAGCTAAACACTTATAAGGTCCCAAAGGCGAGACCTATTGGCTATGCCAATGCTTGTTTAATGTGGGGGACAAGGATGAATACTATGAACTGAAATTTCTTTTTGGATGTTTTACCTTGTTAACTAATCAACTGTTCATATTTTTATCGAGTGCATTTTAATGAGAATGTTGGTGCATCAAGTAGTTTTGTACTTTTATGGCTAAAAGATATTAACCAATAAAGAATTAATACATTCAAATACCAGTAGCTAAGGACCAGGGGTAGGCATCTCCTCAATTAAAGTCAGTCGCTACTTTTTGCGGAGTCCCACTGAAGGACCTTTCAGTTGAGAAGAGAGGCAGGCTAAAGAGAGCCCCTGGGATTGAAGTTAATGAGAGAGTCAGTCAGTGAGAGTGAATGAGAGTGAGAGCGAGTCAGTTAGTCAGTGAGTGAAAGAGAGTGAGTCAGTGAGATAGTCAGTCTTTTAGCGAGAGGCAGTCTTTTAGCGAGAGGCAGTCTTTTAGCGAGAGGCAGTCTTTTAGCGAGAGGCAGTCTTTTAGCGAGAGGCAGTCTTTTAGCGAGAGGCAGTCTTTTAGCGAGAGGCAGTCTTTTAGCGAGAGGCAGTCTTTTAGCGAGAGGCAGTCTTTTAGCGAGAGGCAGTCTTTTAGCGAGAGGCAGTCTTTTAGCGAGAGGCAGTCTTTTAGCGAGAGGCAGTCTTTTAGAGAGAGGCAGTCTTTTAGAGAGAGGCAGTCTTTTAGAGAGAGGCAGTCTTTTAGAGAGAGGCAGTCAGTGAGAGAGAGTCAGTCAGTGAGAGAGAGAGAGTCAGTCAGTGAGAGAGAGAGAGTCAGTCAGTGAGAGAGAGAGAGTCAGTCCGTGAGAGAGAGAGAGTCAGTCCGTGAGAGAGAGAGAGTCAGTCCGTGAGAGAGAGTGAGTCAGTCAGTGAGAGAGAGTGAGTCAGTCAGTGAGAGAGAGTGAGTCAGTCAGTGAGAGAGAGTGAGTCAGTCAGTGAGAGAGAGTGAGTCAGTCAGTGAGAGAGAGTGAGTCAGTGAGAGAGAGTGAGTCAGTCAGTGAGAGAGAGTGAGTCAGTCAGTGAGAGAGTGAGTCAGTCAGTGAAAGTGAGTCAGTGAGAGAGAGTGAGTCAATCAGTGAGAGAGAGTGGGAGAGGGAGTCTGTGAGAGAGTGTCTGTGAGAGTGTCTGTGGGAGAGTCTGTGGGAGAGTGTCTGTGGGAGTGTGTCTGTGGGAGTGTGTCTGTGGGAGTGTGTCTGTGGGAGTGTGTCTGTGGGAGTGTGTCTGTGGGAGAGTGTCTGTGAGAGAGTGTCTGTGAGAGAGTGTCTGTGAGAGAGTGTCTGTGAGAGAGTGTGTGTGAGAGTGTGTGTGTGTGAGAGAGTGTGTGTGTGAGAGTGTGTGTGAGAGAGTGTGTGTGAGAGAGTGTGTGTGAGAGAGTGTGTGTGAGAGAGTGTGTGTGAGAGAGTGTCTGTGAGAGTGTCTGTGAGAGAGTGTCTGTGAGAGAGTGTCTGTGAGAGAGCTTGATCGACAACATCAGCATTGCAATGTTGGTGCAAGCAGCAGACCTGGCAAGCCCTGAAATGAATCACAAATTGGCTCTTTAACAACTTGTGCAACACTTGCCCTCAAATAGGATCTCTGTCGCCACATGTTAAAAGATCGCTATTGCAAAAGAAGAGTGTTCCACTACCAGTCAACAAACAGAGGCACAGTGATTAGGTTTATTTCACCATAACAAGAAAACCCGTTGATCTTACATTGGCTCTCCTTCAAGTCCTTCAGAGATGCTTTGAGTGTGCAACATTTAAAGGAAACATTCGGTGCCCAGTAAAAACGAAGGGGAGAGGGGCTAGGTTAGAACCATTATTGCCCTCCTTTCCCGGTAGTATTACAAGGAACGCTAGCACCATTGAGATGAAGGAAGGCCACACCATGGTCGACTTTCAAGTTCTCTTGAAACTAAAAGGATATTGTTCTTCTTTTGAGCAGGACCGAAAACTAAGCAAATAGCCCCAGCGAGGTCCTGAGTTAAAAGGCACCGCTTTAAAGTACAGAGAAAGAAATGCTTGTCTTTAGCATTGTGAATAACTTTTGTATGATGAACGTATGTATTGTTTAGATCTTGTTTTAGAATACTGTTTATGTGAAAAGTAGCGTGCTTTCCAGGATGATACACGTATTGGCTGTATATGTATTCAGTGAGTGGAAAATCTGGTGCGTGGGCTTTGACCTATGGAGTATACAAAAACAATGACAATATTTTAAGGAATGGAGGTTTTGGAGGACTACAGAAAAAGGAAAAACTAACTATATTCTTTATCTTAAGCGACATTGTGTGTAGAAACCAAGAAACCATGTTTAAGAAGTGCCTTGAAAATGGCTCTGGACGCGTCTATCCATCATATATTGTGCACTTATATCTGCATGCATTATACAAATGCTCGCTGAGTGGTCTTTGGGACCGACCTGCCAAGTTGTCTGTAGAACACACTTGTGGTCGTTCGGGGAGGAAGGGGATGGGGGGTAGCCAGGCTTCCCTTTCCCTCGAAAGTGGAGAGACTGGGAGGTGGTTTGTACAGTCTTGGAAAACATGATTTTCCAGTTTAAAATAAATGCAGATGAAAAAATGTGAAAATACGTCTGGAGGTGCAGTGGAGCCTAACAAACTGTCCCCTAAAGAGACTATAGGGTTGTGAATTTAGTTTCTTGCTAAATATTAATCCGAGTCTGTTGTGGTGTAAGAACACTAATAATCTAGTTTAGTTGTTAAGTCACGGGTGCCCAACATTTAACATTAAGGTGTGCCCTGCTTCCTTACATCTAGCCGCCCCACGGAGAACCCTGCAAATGCAACGTTTAACTAATGCTGCTTGCTGGGAAGGATTATGCTCATTTTGCAAATAATCATTCTCTAGCGTGTTCTTACCTTTTTAAAAGAACGAATCACCCTTGGTTCGCTAATCTTGGTTATAAAAAAATAATTATAAATCATGATTCTTCACTCCACTGCTTGACCCTGGGCAAATCATTTTCTTTTACTCGGTTTATTTTAATGTTCTTAAATATAAAATTAGGAGGCCTCCAGTTCGAAGTATGCCATTCAAAGAAATTCATTCATATGGTTTCTTAATTATAATATTGGGTGTATATATATATATATATATATATATATATATATATATATATATATATATATATATATATATAGTAATGCGATGCATGATTTGCAGGATAATTCATTCAATGACGCGATTTAACAGCAAGCAAGTCCTCTGTCGCAGCTCTCGCTCAGCTCTAGAGTGTAGGTTCATGCCTTATAGAGTTCTGCAGAAACACCACAGATTATACAATTCTGTATACCGGGGCCAGATAAAAGAAAAATAAACGCCGAACTGGAACGCAAAAGGCCATGCCAAAGGCAACAGACACTTAAGCAACAGATGTCCTGGTCAATAAGGGGACATCCATGTGGGGAAGAGAAAAGGAGTGCGCAGAACAAACAGAACCTCCTCCTTGAGCCCCATGAACCGTGTAGGGTGGATGCCTCACGTGCAGGGATGGCAAAAATATGCTTCAGCAACGTTTTGTAACAAGGAATACGTGCAGGCGTCATGTTTTGTTGGAAATAACTTTTTTGTTCCCTTTAGTGCAGTTTGTTTCCTTTTGGAAAAAAAACAGTGCAACTCAGAAAGCTACATCGGTGGCGGGTCACCTAGTCTGGAAGAGAAAACAAAAAGCAAGGCTGAACAAGCCTTGCATTGCTATAAGGCCTGGCCTTGGAGGGCGAGGGTGATAAGGGAGGGGAAGTGCAAGCAGAGGAGCCTCAATAAAGCTGACGAGAAGGGAGGGGGAGTGCGAGCAAAGGCCTGGAAGCCAGCCGTGTGATCCCTGGTCTTGGAATTATTTTCCTTACTACTAAAGCAAATAAAATAGTTCAGGGTAATAATGAATGCACTGCGGAGACCTCTGTTTACCCTGCGGGTCGCACACTAAAGTTCAAAGCAATGGCGTTTTTGTAAATAAAAAGCATTTTTTTTTTTAGGCAGTAGTAACACAGAGGACACCAGAGGGGAGCTGACGAGAAGGGCGGGGGGACAGAGGAGGAGGTAATGCAAGCAGAGGTGACGAGAAGGGCGGGGGGTGATAAGGGAGGGGGAAGTGCAAGCAGAGGAGCCTCAATAAAGCTGACGAGAAGGGAGGGGGTAATGCAAACAAAAGACATATGGCGCCTGGAGCATGCGAGGAATGCGCGTTACTGGGCGAGTACTCGCATGCTCTAGGCCAGCCAAAAGTTGTGGTCGCATTTCTGCAAGCCCACTACAAAACGTCTCGCCCAGAGCCAGCGCTAAAGCGCTGGCTTTCAGGGCGAGACCTAAAAAGGAAAAACTGAAATGACAAAATAATAAAATTATAAAAACGTGGAGTTAAACGTTTAACCGTCTCACCAACTGAAATAGTCAAGTAGATTTCACATCTGGTAAGATAAATCTACAAAGGCAAGTTAATTGTGCTGTAAACCTGCTGCATTTTCTTTCACGTTGCACCCAGGGACATTGAAGCCTTCACTACCCAGGAAAATATTTAAATTTTCCAGAGTTTTACAAAGGGTGAAAATAAGGATAAGTTACTTACCTGTAATCCTAGTTCTCTTCCAGGGGTATCCTCATCAAAGTCATAAGCACATGAATATTCCCGCCCATGCGCGGGACCCCGGAAACTATATAAAACATATATGTGGAAACCATATATGTAGCTCTATATCTATATCCATATATATATAAAAACACAATGCAGCCTTCCAATACTAGAAAACGCTGAGCAATGTTGTAAGAATTTCCCTTGCACAGAAATACAATTCCAATAAAGCAGGGAGAAAATCAAACACATTTGAAAACTGCTTTAATGCACAGCAGAAAACACAATCCTGCAAAAGGAATGAAAGAAACATTGCCAGCACATAGGCTGCATTGTAGAAAACATCAGTGTAGAAAGCTGAAAAGATAACCCACAGAACACACAGAATAAACTGGCACCGTGCCTTTAAGGCAGCCATGACCCCTAGCTTCCCATCATGCCTCAGGGGTGACAGTTAGGTCAGTTGTTTTTGCGGAGACCCGAAGGCCAGGGCAAAAAGAGATGACATGTATCTTGATCACTTGCCCGGGGAGGCAGGTGGGTTGCTTATGACTTTGATGAGGATACCCCTGGAAGAGAACTAGGATTACAGGTAAGTAACTTATCCTTCTCTTCCAGGGGATCCTCATCAATAATCATAAGCACATGAATAGAATAGCAAGCCCATACCCTCATCCTGCGGGCAAGTGACTAGAAAGCATACATTGTCAAAGAATATTTCAAAGACTCCAATTAAACTAGCATTGGAACAGATTCCTCAAGGAGGCTTGGCCAACTTGGGTATCCGCTCTGAGTCAGAATCCAGACAGTAATGCCTGGTAAACGTATGGACCAGACTTCCAAGTTGCAGCCTTGCAAATCTCGGCCATCGGTACATTGTGTAAGAAAGCTATTGTAGCAGCCTTTCCCCTAGTAGAGTGAGCTTTAGGGGAGGCTAACAGTGGCCTGTTCGCTAATTGGTAAAGCCAATTTAATACAGGACACTATCCACCTCCGAAATGGATCGTTTGGAGGCTGGAAGACCTGTCCTAACAGAGCCGTAGTTTACAAACAATTGATCAGCCTTTCTAATGGATTTTGTTCCCTCCAAATAGAATTTGAGAACACTCTTGAGGTCTAATGAGTGAAGAGACCTTTCTGCTGGTGTAGCAGGATTGGGAAAAAAGAGGGAAGAGAAATTGTCTGATTGACATGGAAGTCAGACACCACTTTGGGTAGGAAAGAAGGGTGAGTTCTCAAAACCACCCTATTGTAATGGAAAACCGTATACGGTTCATTAGAACAGAGTGCTTGGATTTCACTCACTCTGCGCGCTGATGTAATAGCCACCAGAAACGCTACTTTCCATGTAAGGTGTTGTAACGTGGCCTTATGAATGGGTTCAAAAGGAGGACCCATCAGTTTTGACAAAACTAAACTCAACTCCCAAGGAGGAGAAGGAGGTCGGACAGGGGATACACCTTCTTCAACCCCTGAAGGAAGTCCTTGACCACCTGAAGTTGAAAGAAAGAAAGTTGGTTGGGTGATTTTCTATAGGCTGTAATGGCCGCCAAATGAACTTTATGGAAGTGTATTTCAAACCAGATTTGGCCAAGTATAGCAGATACGGCAAGATTACCTCTTCTTGCCCGCTAGTCGGACTCCAACCATTACGCATACACCACAAGTAAAATCTTTTCCATTTAAAAGAATAAGAGGTTCTTGTGGATGGCCTTTTGACTCCTCAAAATGTCCATGCAATCCTGAGGAAGGTTCAAATGTCCGTACTGCAGGACCTCAGGAGCCATGCTGCCAAGCTCAGCGATGGAAGGCTGGGGTGCAGAATCTTCCCTCCCATTTTGGTCAGAAGGTCCGGCCTGCACGGGAGTCTCCTGTGCGGACAGATCGAGAGCTGTAGTAGGTCTGGATACCACCATTGGCGAGGCCAGTCCGGTGCTATCAGGATCATCTTCATCCTGGATCGGATGATCTTGGTCACCACCTTCGGGATGAGAGGAAGGGGCGGAAAAGCGTATGCAAACGTCCCGGACCAGTCTATCAAAAGAGCATTCCCTCTCGTTCCTGGTCGGTAAAACCTGGACGCGAAGGCGTGGCATTTTCTGTTTAGATCGTCTGCAAAGAGGTCGATGGATGGATGACCCCATTGATGAAAAATGTCCGCCACTACCTCGTCGTTGAGCACCCAGTCTTCTTGTTCTTCGAAGTGTCGACAGAGAGCGTCTGCTCGCACGTTCTGTTCTCCTGGCAGATGCACCGCCGTGATCGAGAGGTTCCTGGCGAGCAGCCAGTGCCAGATCGCTTGAGATTCCAGAGACAGAGGGCGAGAGCGTGTTCCACCTTGTTTGTTTAAGTAATACATGGTGGTTGTATTGTCCGTTTGTATCAGAATCGACTCGGACTGAATCGATGGATGGAATGCCTTGAGGGCCAAAATGAACCGCCCGCAGTTCTAACATGTTGATATGATAGGTCTGCTCTTTGCTGGTCCATTTGCCCTGAGTCTGCAGTTGACCCAGATGCGCTCCCCATCCCTGAAGAGATGCATCTGTTATCAGGGATTGTTTTGGAAGAGGCTGATGGAATGGTACTCCCACTAGAAGATTCTTTGGCTGAGTCCACCAGAGAATGGATTTCTTCGCAGTCTGAGAGATGAGAACTCGGTCTTCCCAATGACCCGAGGATTGGATCCATTTGTCCTCCAGATCCTGCTGCAACGGTCTCATTCTCAATCTGGCGTTGGGAATGAGAAAAATGCAAGAAGCCATCGACCCCAGCAGAGAAGCCACTTGCCTTACTGATGGTTGATGTGCTTGGAGGATGATGTTGATTTTGTCTCTCATTGATGACAATCTCTCCTCCGAAGGAAACACTTTTCCTAGGTCGGAGTTTAGGGTGGCGCCCAGATAGTGGAGCGATTGAGTTGGTTGCAACACTGATTTGTCCACGTTGACATGCAGGCCTAAGCGTCGAAGGAGATCCAGGCAGATGTGAAGGTGCTCCTGCACTATGCTGGGAGATGACCCTTCAACAGCCAGTCGTCCAGGTATGGATACACAAACAGACCTTGGCGATGTAATGCTGCTGCTACTACTGCCATGCATTTCGTGAATACTCTTGGGGCAGATTTTAGGCCGAAGGGTAAGACCTTGAACTGGTAGTGCTTTGCGCCCACCATGAACCGCAGGAACTTGCGATGCCGTGGTGTGATTGGAATGTGAAAGTACGCATCTTGGAGATCCACCGAACACATCCAATCGCCTTTTCTCAGATGTGGAAATATTTGATGGAGCGCCAACATTCGAAACTTTTTCTTTTGATGAACTTGTTCAACAAACGTAGATCTAGAATTGGTCTGAACTTGTTCTGTTGGTCTTTTTCTGAACAAGGAAGTATCTTGAGTAAACTCCTTTCCTCTCTGTGCCGGAGGGACCTCTTCTATGGCCAGTTTCCTGAGAAGGGTCGACACTTCCTGACGCAGGAGATCTCGGTGTAGATGACGGGATTTTACCGGAGGAATGTCTCTGGGGACGCGCAAAACGTAGTGCGTACCCATTGTTTAATATATTCAGCACCCACTGGTCTTTGGTGATGTTGCGCCACTCTTGAATGTAGTTTGAGATACTTCCTCCCACTGGAGTGTGCAACGGTGCTAGAGGAAGCAGAAAATCATTGCTTCCCTTGAGTTTTTGCTGTGGAAGAGGACTGCTGTTGGTGTCCTCCTCTTCCTCTCGAGAACAGACGGCCTTGGAACTGGGACTTGTTCTGTTTGTTTTGCGACCATTGAGGGGTTTGAACCCTCTGTTGGTAATTTTACGATTGTAGGGCCTGTAACGTCGTTTAAACTCTTTTCTTCTCCAGGCCCACAGCCTTTAACGTGTCCAACTCGGCCTTCATTCTGGCCATTTCCTCATCTGTGTGTGATCCAAACAGTGAGTTGCCAGAAAACGGAAGATTCAAGATGCGCTGATGCGCCTCAGGTTTCAATGCTGTCAAGCGCAACCAGGAAGATCTTCGTGCACATATGCCATGTGCATAAGAGTGAGCCGCCAAAGACGCCCCATCCGCTGCAGTGCTAATTACCTGGTTGGCCACCAGCGCACCTTCCTGGAGAATCTCAGAGAAATCCTGCTGATCCTCCTTTGGGAGTTTGTCTTTGAAACGGTCCATTGAATCCCATAAGGACCTATCATAACGGCCCAGCAGAGCTGCAGCGTTAGACACCTGAAGAGAAGACGCTGCAGAGCCGCAAGCTTTCTTACCCCAAGAGTCCTGCGCCCTACTTTCTTTGTCTGGAGGGGCTGAAGAGGAAGAAGCAACTGCGTGTGTCTTCCTTGCTGCTGCAATAATGACAGAGTCCGGTGGCGGATCCGATTTGAGAAAAAGGGGATCTGATGCAGCAGGTTTATATTTTTTCAGGATCCGAGCCGGGGCTGCTTTAGCCGAGGATGGAGTGAGGAAGATGTCCATTACCGGCTCGATGATCCCAGGAACCAAAGGAAGCAATGGCCTAGTCGCAGACCTTTGATGGAGGGTCTCGAAAATAATGGACGTGGGTGGTCTGAGGAGTTAACATGGGTATACCTAGCTTTTGTGCTCCTCTGGAGAGAACATCGTGAAAAGTGTTCACATCATCGATGGGTGACACCCTAGAAGGAGGACTATCCGTAAGGGTAGGAGAGTAGTCCCTTTTGGATGAGTGCGAAGATGAGGACGAAGATGGTGTTCGTCGTCTCTTGCGGATGACCCTGAGTCGACCTGCGCTCAGGAGATCTGTGTTCTCTTGTCCGAGTGGTAGGGGACCTGTCCACTTCCTGCACGAGACGTTGTAACGGCGATCTGTGCAGTGGGCTGGAATAGTCCGTAGGTCGCCGGGTGTGACCTGAGGGCTCTTTCTGCCAATGATGGAGAGGTTGTAGCCATCTGGGCGAAAGATGGATTGAAGGAGATCGTGGTCTCCTTGGAGAGCGTCTTGAAGCTCAGGCGAATGAGCCGAAGAACTGCGTGATGTCGCAATTGTCGGGGGTGAGCTCCGAATAGAATGGGAGGACTCTCTGCGACTTCTGGAGCGTGATCGGCGTCTTGATGATCGATGCAACGTTGATGGAGAGTGCCTCGACGTCGACCTGCTCTGCGTCACCATCACTGTTGAGTCTGTAGGGCCTGATTTTCTCCTCGACGACGACCACTCAGTGTGTTTCGACGTTGTATGGTACGACGTCGAACCCCTGGAGCCCACAGACTTAGCCTTCGACGTTGAGCGTGCAGGAGACCCCAACGAAGAACAGATGGACGGAGAAATCCTTCTCGACGTCGCTTCTTGCCTGTTCGATCTCTCTCTCGACACTGACCGTCTACTGCAAGCCAGTGGAGTTGAGATCGGGGCACTTCTCGCCGTCGACGGAGACCGCCGCCTCGACGTCGAACGACGCTTGGTGTACCTCACCCTGGGTTTCGACGACGGATCTTTCCTCAACGTCGGCGAAGATCGAACCTTCGACGTCGAACGTCGCTTGAACGACGACGGAGGCGATGAGTGTCCTGCCTCAGGTGACGAGGCATGTCTCGGCGTTGACCGTCGCCTGGTTGACGGCAACGTGAGACGCCTGCTTCGGCGCCGATCGCCGATGATCTGGCGATGGCGGAGCATGTCTCGACGTCGAACGCCGAGCAGACGGCGACGACGGAGATCTATTTCTCGACTTTGTGCGAGCCCGCACCAACGGAGAGCGACTCCTCGACGCCCGATCGTCGCCGGGTTGACGACGGCGGAGGATCCGACGTACCTGTTGTCTTCGTCGACGACCGGTGTTCTCTCGACGGCGAGCCCGCCGTCGATGGTCTCTCGTCGACGTTTTCGTTGCCGATGAAGGTTTTGAGGCGCCGAGCCCGACGCCGATGGAGAGCAGACTGGAACCTTACTTCTAGATGGTGTAGTGGCTCTCTTTTTCCTCTTCTTCATCGGAGACCTGCCTCTTGAAGGAGTCTTCTTCTCAGCCAGTCCATAGAGGCGAATCCTCTCCCTGTCCAGGCAGGGCAAGAGTCAAAAAGAGAGGGCATTTTTTGGTGGAAAATAATGCTTAACTCTCTTAAAAACAGCAGAGATCTACTTCAACAACAAAAAACTGTCGAAGTAAAAAGCTTTTGACAAAAGAAGTATTTTCTGATAGAAATCAGAAAAAGAAAGAGCTGAAGTAACCAGGGTCCTGACAGAAGGAGCCGGAAAAAACAACTGACCTAACTGTCACCCCTGAGGCATGATGGGAAGCTAGGGGTCATGGCTGCCTTAAAGGCACGGTGCCAGTTTATTCTGTGTTCTGTGGGTTAGCTTTTCAGCTTTCTACACTGATGTTTTCTACAATGCAGCCTATGTGCTGGCAATGTTTCTTTCATTCCTTTTTGCAGGATTGTGTTTTCTGCTGTGCATTAAAGCAGTTTTCAAATGTGTTTGATTTTCTCCCTGCTTTATTGGAATTGTATTTCTGTGCAAGGGAAATTCTTACAACATTGCTCAGCGTTTTCTAGTATTGGAAGGCTGCATTGTGTTTTTATATATATATGGATATATATATAGAGCTACATATATGGTTTCCACATATATGTTTTATAGGTTTCCGGGGTCCCGCGCATGGGCGGGAATATTCATGTGCTTATGACTTTGATGAGGATCCCCTGGAAGAGAACCAGAAAAAAACTATTTCAGGAGGATATTAATAAAGCAGACATACGTGTAAGGGAATCCTCAAATGTTCTTAAACATATGCTTAAAATTACAACCACTGCTGTGTTGAAAGCCATACATTAAACATACCTGACTGTAATGAAAACCTTAAAGATGGTGCACGAAGAGCCAAAAAGAAGAGATGCCAACAGGTCTGAGAATCCTTTTACTACCCCGTGGTAGCTCTGCAACAACAAAACATAAGTGACATATTCACATAATCCGCAGCCTGCAGGGAGGGACGACACCGGCAAATGCGAACGGGCCCGTGTGCTGCAGTACTCACCGAGAACGTATAGTTTCTTACCTGTCAGTGTAGTTTTGCAGCTTGAAGACTTTCTGGATTCACTATGCTGTGCATTATTCCGCCATCTAGTGGTTGGGTCCGGAATTGTAGTCTTATTTTTTTTTTCGTGGCCCAGGTGGGCGTCGACATACCACCATTTGGTGTCCTTCGTGACGTCGACGTGCTTCCTCCGGAAGCTCCCACCTTTGGCCGCCATCTTCGGATTCTTTTTTTCTTGTCTTGTGTTATTCTTGTTTTTCCTCTTATTTTCTAAAGTCTTGTTTGTGTTTAATCTCTTTCCTCCTGTCTCATCTTTTGGCGGAGGAGGGTGGGTTCGCTAGTGAATCCAGAAAGTCTTCAAGCTGCAAAACTACACCGACAGGTAAGAAACTATACGTTTTGCAGCGTGAATCTTTCTGGATTCACTATGCTGTGCATAGACTTTGTAGCGGTTTGTCCTCATTGTGGTGGCTGGGTGGAAGATGAGCACTGGTTGCTGAATATGTGTTGTAAGACCTTCTGTCCCACTTGCGCTTCTTTGTTCATTTGGATATCCACACAGTAGTGCTTAATGAACGTGTGCACTGAAGACCATGTTGCCGCTTGGCAAATGTCTTGAATCGGTGTGTTGGCCAGAAAGGCAATCGTTGCTCCTTTCTTCCTTGTTGAGTGAGCATGAGCTGCTACTTGTAACAGTTGCCCAGCTTGTTTGTGGCATAGTTGTATGGTTTGTGCAATCCATCGTGCAATGGTATTTTTGGTAACTGGCCGTCCCAAAAAACTGCTTGCGAAGGAAACAGAGCTGTTTGGTCTTTCTGCACTCTTTTGTACTTTCTATATAGTGCATCACCGCCCTCCTGGCGTCCAGTGTGTGCAGCACTCTCTCTGTGCTTGTGGTCGGTTTTTGGAAAAAACTAGGTATTTGGATTGTTTGGTTGATGTGGAACCGGGACACCACCTTTGGCATGAAGTGTGGGTCTGTTCTCATTACAATCCTATCACTGTGTATCTGCAGGTAGGGCTCTTGAAGTGTTAGCGCCTGCAACTCACTTACTCTTCGTAGTGATGTGATCGCCACTAAGAAGGCCGTCTTTAGTGTGAGCATGTGCAGTGTAGCCTTGTGCATTGGCTCGATTGGTGCCTTCATCAATTGGGTCAGCACCACGTTGAGGTTCCATGCTGGTGCTGGCATTCTGTTTGGAGGTGCGATTCTCTTTGCCCCTTCTAGGAATCTTTTTACTACTTGTGAGGTGAAGAAACTCTTCCCGGTTTCTCCTCTTGTGTAAGCCACAATCGCCGCTAAGTGTACCCTTAGGGATGTGTAGCTTAGTTTACTTTGCAGTAGGTGTGTTAAATATTTCAGTACTGCGATCTTTCTTTGCAACTTTTCTCTAATGCACCATTCTGAGAACCTTTTCCACTTTGCTACGTAGCATTTCCTTGTGGTAGGCTTTCTTGCCTCCCTGAGCACTGCCATTGTGCTCACCGGTAGCTTGAGGTGTGCGAACTCTAGGTCTTCAGGAGCCATGCCGCTAGACTGAGGCTCTCTGGCTCTGGGTGTAGCACCCTCCCGTTCTGCATTGTTAACAGGTCCCTTCGTCTTGGGAATCTGTGTGCTGGTGCTTGCGCCATCTCCAATATTTGTGAGAACCAGGACTGTCTGGCCCACTGAGGTGCTATTAGTATCAGTAACATGTTGCTGATCCTGCATTTGTTGAGTACCCTGTGTATCAGTGGTATCGGGGGAAAAGCGTATGCAAATGTCTTTGACCAACTTATCCATAGCGCATTCCCTTGTGACCGATGGTCTGGTTGACTGGATGCGAAGTGTTGGCATTTTGCATTTTGGTGTGTTGCAAATAAGTCTATTTTGGGTGTACCCCACTACTGGAATACTTTCTGTAATTCCTGTTGGTTGATCTCCCATTCGTGGGATGCTGACGTCTGCCTGCTGAGTCGGTCTGCTTCCACATTGTCCTTCCCTCGGAGATGTATTGCTAGTAGGTCTATCCTCAGTGGAATAGCCCATGTCCATATCTCCTGTGCTAGCCCTGATAGCGCTACTGACTGTGTTACTCCTTGTTTGTTGATGTAGAACATGGTCGTGGTGTTGTCTGTTTGGATCAACACCCTGTTTCTGTACAGCTCCTTCTGAAAAGCTTTTAAGGCCAGGAACACTGTTTTTAGTTCCAGGTAATTAATGTGCTTGACCGCATCCTGTTGAGACCATAGCCCCCTCACCTTGAGCTTGTTCATGTGTGCGCCCCATCCCAGCTGGGAGGCGTCCGTTGTGATGGTCACTGTTGGAGTTGGTTGTGTGAATATGTTTTGTTCGTTCCACCACGCTATTTCCTGATGCACTGCGTGTGTGACAACCACTAGATCTTCCCAACTCCCAATTGCCTGTGACCATTGCTGCTGTATCCATTCCTGGAATGGCCTCATGTGCAGTCGAATATTTTGGACTAGGTGAATGCAGGATGCCATCATTCCCATCAGCTTGCTCACTGTCCTCACTGTCAGAACTTGCCCCTTGCGGTAATGACGTGTTTCCTTCAGTATCGCCAATGTTCTCTTCCTGCTGGGGAACACTTTGGCCTTTATGGTGTCGATCTCTGCCCCTAAGAATATTTTTATTTGCTCTGGTTCTGTTGACTATTTCTCCCAATGGATCGAGAAACCCAGTCGTGTCAGTGTTAGTATGACCTGCTGGATGTGTAGTTTGCATTGGCTGTACTTACTTGCCTTTACGAGCCAGTCGTCGAGTTAGGGGTATACGTGTATTCCTTGCCTTCGTAGGTGTGCTGCGACAGCTGCTAAGCATTTTGTAAACACCCTTGGTGCGGATTTTAGGCCGAATGCCAGAACTGTGAACTGGTAGTGGCTTTGGTTGATCACAAACCTTAGCAGGCGCTTGTGTTTGTGGTTGATGGGGATGTGTAAGTACGCGTCTTTTAAATCTATAGTAGCCATGAAGTCCCCTTGTTGTATTTGTGGTATTACCTCTTGTAGGGAAGTCATCTTGAATCTTTGAGTTTTTATGAATTTGTTTAGGAAACTTAGGTCCAGGATGGGTCTTAGTGTTTCGTCCACCTTTGGCACCAGGAAGTAAGTTGAGTAAACCCCCTTGTTCCTTTGGTTTTTGGGCACCACCTCTATTGCCTCCTTGCTGAGCAGTTCGTGCCTCTAGTTGCAAGAGCAAGAGCTCCTTCGCCGAGTGTGCCTTGCTTCTTGGTTATCTGTTTGGAGGTTGTTTTTCTAACTCTATACAGTATCCGTATTGTATGATGTTTAGTATCCATTTGTCCGATGTGACCTTCCTCCATTCCTGGATGAAGTTTTTTATTCTTCCCCCTACCGGCCTTGAGTGTTCGAGGTACTGTCTGTTGTTGAACGCTCGGCTGCAGTTTTCCTTTATGTCTTTCCGCCCACCCCGAGGTGTTGCTAGGGTGGGGGTCTGTTTCTTGGTGAAGTCACTTGGATGAGGGCTGTTGGCCTCCCCTTCGCGTTTGTCCTTGTCCGTTACCACGCCCTCGAAAGGACTGTCCCCGGGGCTGGTACTGCCAGTTCTGCTGCTGCTGTCCCTGCTGCTGCTGGCCTTGGTTGTTCCCTTGGTAGCCTTGCTGGAATGTCTGGTGCGATGTGGTAGGCACGTTGCCTCCTCTCCCACCTGGCCTTCTCGTGGGTGTGCCCCTTCTCATCCTCTGAACTGCAACGCTCCCTGGATCTTGCTGTCTCGTTGTCCTTCTTGAGCTGTGTCAACTTGTCGTCAACTGGTGTGCCGAACAGTTGCTCTCCGTTAAAAGGTGTATTCAGGATGTTGCTTTGCACCTCTGGCTTGAATCCCGAAATTCTGAGCCATGCGTGTCTCCTCTCGGTCACCCTTATCATCATTAGTCTGCTCGATGTTTCAGCAGCATCCAATGCTGATTTTAGGCATGTGTTCGCTATGCTTTTGCCTTCTTCTACCAGGTGAGCTGCTCTTTGTTGGTACTGTTCTGGTAGATGCTTTAGGAGCTTCCCCACTTCATCCCAGTGTTGGTATGCGTGTCTGTTGATCAGGGCGTTTGAGTTTGCGATGCGCCAATGGATTGCCGCATTTCCTTCCACCTTTCTCCCTGTGAGATCCATCCTCCTACTCTCCTTGCCTGGAGGTGGTCCTGCATTAGTGGGCACATTGGCCCTCTTCCTAGCCGTTGCTGCAATTATGGAGTCAGCTGGTACTGACCCTTGGATGTATGCAGGGTCCTGTGAAGAATGTTTATATTTCTTCTCCGTTCTTGGCGTCACAGCCTTGCATACTGCTGGTTCCTTAAAGGCCTCTCTTCCTTGATCGAGCACAGTAGGGAGCATGGGCAGGAATTGGCTCCTAGTTTGTTGAGGCAGTAGAGTCTCCAGGAGAAAACATGCCTTGGGCTTCTCCTCTTCCATTTGCACTCCATACGTTTGTGCAGCCTTTTGGACGACCATGTTGTAGATCCCTATGTCGTCTGGTGGCGATGGCCTCGAAGGGTAAGTATCTACCCCTTCTTCTGGCGATTCTGAGTCGAGATCTTGCCATTCTAGGTCTTGTGCCTCAGAGGACGTCGAGTCCCGGTAGGATTGCAGATCTTCGTAGCCTTCTCCCTCGAAAGAATAGTCTTAGTCCCCCTGTTCCTCGACTGGTTCGGGTGTTTTCGGCGGTTCGGCGTCTCTTTCGACTTAGAGCGCGGGTTTCGGCGGGATGGTGTATTGGCTCGTCGAAGTCCCTTTTCCGCTGCAGGATGCTCGCCATTTCGGCCTCGAGCCTCCTCCTCTTCTTCCTCTCCATCTCGGCGGCATGTTTGGCGTCAAGGGTTGGAGCGCCTCTCATCGGGGCCATCGACGACGATGTCGGCCCTACCTTTCTCGGCGCCGAGGTGTCCTTTTCGAGGGCAACCTTCGACGATCTTGGTTTTTCGAGGGCTTTCGCCAACTGGTAGTCCTTTTCGAAGGATCCGCTCGGCTGGCTGTCCTTGGTTGCGGTTGCCTTCATCGAGTGTTTTGGCGGCAATGCTCCCTTCGAGGACTTCGCTTCACTTCTACGAGTGTCGCTCGGGGCTTTAGCTTCACCCTTTCGTGTGTCGCTCGAGTGTTTAGGGGTCGACGACTCTCTTACCTCCTTCGACGTCTTCTTATGGACCTCGACGACCGTGCAGTCCTCCGGCCCTTCGGCGATGTTGTCCTCTTCTCCACTGGAGAGGCCCAGGTCCCGGAGCGATGGAGGTGGTCCCTGCCCCTGCATGTTGTGGTTCGCCCTCTCTGCCTCTCCCTTACTCTGAGGGTCTTCGGTGTAAACGCTGAGCACGCGTTGCAGTCTTCGCTCCTGTGGTCAAGCGGCAGGCAGAGGTTGCAGACTGGATGCTGGTCCTTCTGGACGTATTTGTGGTGGCAATTGGTGCAAAACTTGAACGGTGTTTTGTCCATCCCCGCGCTCAGGGAGCCCCCTGCGAGCGCATTCTCCGTCGAACGTCGAGGTCTTGGTCGTAAACCGTCTCCCTCGTCGTCCCGGTTACCTGACCATGAGTCCGGTGTAGCTGAAAACTTGATTTTTGTCGCTTTCTTTGATTTTTCTAGAGTCTTCTTCCAAAAAATTCTGGAACTCTTCGGCAACGATCCAGACCCAACGGCGGAAAAAAGAATCTGAAGATGACGGCCAAAGGTGGGAGCTTCCGGAGGAAGCGCGTCGACGTCACGAAGGACACCAAATGGTGGTATGTCGACGCCCACCAGGGCAACGAAAAAAAAAAAACAGACTACAATTCCGGACCCAACCACTAGATGGCGGAATAATGCACAGCATAGTGAATCCAGAAAGATTCACGCTACAAAACCTGTCTATGTTGGTGGCAGCCATAGTGAGCTGGAGCACGCAATGCCTGCTGCTGCTACTGCCACCCGCTCCTCCTCCTCCCGGGATAGATGCAATCCCCGCTGCCACCAAGCCCTCTGCTCAGTATGTGATGCCGGGGAATGCCTTTTACTGCACTGAATAAAGAAATGGCGTGGTCTCCCGACACGAGTCCATGCCGAAGCTGCAGCCGCCATGCCGTGCATAATTAATGGAACAGGGCGTGGCCTCCTGATGAAGCGTGAGGTTAAGCCAATCAGCATACACCTTCTCTGTCACACCCATGACAAATTCAGCTAATAATGATGGCACTGCAACCAGGACCGAAAAGCAGGTTTATGAAACTGGTAGCAACATTTACACTCACATCAACACAAAAAAATCCCCCCAAAAGAAGACAGGCAGGAAAACCAGCACAGCGCAAATGCTATGCAGGCTTGACCTAATAAAAAGGAAGAATGGCATCAAATTAATGCAATTACGTAGCGAACGAAGCCAAAAGAAACAAGTTAGAAAGCAAGGAAACTCTTGCAGCGTGGAGAAAACAGGGCCTTCTGTGGCAGCCCCTGCTCTGTGCACAATAAAGGTGTGCTTGAATCCCACAGAGGAGATACAGTAGATCGTCTAGGCTCGACCTATTAAGGCTGCAATGCCCATATAGGAAGAGGGCAGTGGGGCCATCACACCCTTTACAGTGCGATGGGCAACCAAAATGTTCTCTTAGTGAAATCTCCAGGGAAGGAGCTAAGCACAGAAAGGAGGGACATTTACACAAATGCACCAATAACAAGCCAGCATTTCTGAATAGCAATTGGTGGGTGTGCCTAAAGCCCACAGAAGGGATACAACAGGTCTTGCAGACAGCGCAAGGGCTATCGAGGCTCGAACTAAAAATGAACATTTTATTGGGAAAGTTGAAGTTTTCTGAAAACAATTAAGGCAACCCAGGGGGGGCGTGGCTAACCGCCAAGCATGGCGGACTCAATCTAAGCGAGCTCCTCGCCCGGTCTTATGAATCCTGCGGAGCTGGGGCCAATCCAACCCCCAAACAGCAACCACATAGCAGTTTAATGGCCGAGAGACGAGCTGACTGCCTCTGAGGCGCAATGGTGGACATCTGGCGAGGATGAGAGCCGCGCACTGAGTCGCCGACCGGAGCCTACCTGTGAGGCCTGCCCTCATGGCGGGGGACCCGGCGCTAGGCTGCGGGGCTGGTGCGGCATCGAGGACGGAGCATTGAGGGGTGCGACCCGCTTTCCTGCTCCTGGGCCCCCTCTCCCTGCGATCGGGGGCTGCGGATGTGCAGTGGAGCCCCTGCTGTGAATGGGCAGGAGCCGCGACGTCACACTGCTTTGGGCCGGCGGCTCTGCAAAATGGCGGCCGATCTGAGATGCGTCTCCTCTACCGGTCTGAGGGACTGGAACACCGACGCCCTCCTCTCCCCACCTGACGAACATTAGGTGATGGCCACAGAAAACTGGCGGTGAGTGCGGGACGAGGGACAGCGGAGCGCTGGTGACTGGGCTGAAGCCCGGAATGCATATGCAGCGGTGACCGTGGCTGACTGCGACTGAAGGATCAAGCGTCCCTGCGAGTGGAGTGCTGCGGCGGCAGGCTGCGGAGCGAGGACGCCGGCGGCATCTCTCCCCCCCCCCCCCCTGCTCCTGAATCTTTTCCTTTCTCCGCGATTACAGCGGTGGAGGTCTTGGGATCTCTCCCCTCCCCCCCTGTGAGCGTGGAGAGGCTGCCAGAGGAGACTGACTGGGGCTGCGGCCCGCATAACAAGTGACAGGACTGACCTGCTGCCTTGCCCGAGGCCTGTGTTGGTGCAGAGTCGGGGTCCCCCCCTCGGGCAGAGGAACTGAGGAATCGATTGGGACCAGGCCCAGGCGTGGAGTGGAGGCCGGGTCCGGGCCAGCCCTATAGAAACAGGAGAGGCAGCCAAGGGACCTAGACCCTACGGGACACACCGGGAGGCAAGGTGAGCAGCAGGGGCCCCCGGCCTGCGAGTACCAGTCTGTTGCGCCTGCGGCCTTGGGTTCTCCCCCTCCCACCCTCCTCCCTTCTCCTTTGAAGATGCCAGTGATGTGGGGGAGTCTATAATGTTGGAGGACTCAGGGTAATCGGTGGGGGCTCCCTGATTGCAGCAAGAGTGTGGGCAGAAGAACCCCTGCTGCGCGAAGAGTGACCTCTGGGATACAGGCCTTCGGACCTAGCGCTGGACCTTCCTCCCCTCCCTGGTGCATGTTGGAAGCCGGGCAGCGGTGTGTGGGGTCTGGGGAGCAGCTTGAGTTCTCTCCCACACTGGAAGTCACGGAGAACACCTGCCGGCAATGCCACTAAAAAACTGACGCCAGAGAAGGAGCAGGCTGACTACTAAGCTGCCGGCCCGGACTGTAATGCCATCCCTGACCCCTCAGACACGGATAGTAAATGGCAAGGCGCTGAGGAGACCCTAATTTGCGACCGGATCTGGACAACGGCCAGGAATAGATTTTTACGGGGTACTGGTGTAGCGAAGACATATTACTGGCACGGCAAAGCTCACTGCCGAGGTGCGTGGAGGGGCCTGGGGAGACTGAGGTGGACCGGACGTTACGCAAGGAGGGCTCTATGCTTCTGATTCCCGCCCAGCTCTACCAGACTGGCTTGCATCCCTGCCACTGCATTGTAGGGGGAAACACTAGGAACTCTACCCCCGCGCCGCCCTAGGGGCTCATAACTGTGAATAGGGGCAGCACCGATCCACTGCTCTGAATTGGGCAGACAGCAAGCTGGCATGGGAACCCATATACTGCTCATCCAGGAACATGTAAAATACCCTGCCTTGCGGCAGTAACTGCATCAGGTCTGGGCTGCGATACTTATCCCGCGAGAACCCTCAGCTGTATACCACTGGCGTACTGTACACTATTACGGAATGGGGCGCACCAAAGGCAAACTCCCCGAGGCAACTGCCACGACTTCGCACCAGCAACAGGATACAGATACCCAGCAAACACTATCGAATTGTATCCCGCCAACGAACATGGAATCACCCCCGGACAAGCTAGACCTCATCCTCCAAGAGGTGCGAGACTCGCGCAAGTCCATCGAGCAGCAGATTGGCTCCCTTACGACGGGCTTCACCCTCCTAAAGGCAGACCATGCCAAACTGGCCTCAACTGTAAAAGATAATAAAGCAGCACTGGCGTAGTTGATACCACAGCACAAAGAACATGCAGCGCAACTCACACAATTGCAACGACAAATGGCAGATCTTCAGGACAGAGTCGACGATGCAGAGGGTAGGAATCGCCGGAACAATGTTCGCGTCATTGGCATGCCGGAGCGCAGTGAGGGCCTCAATGCCACCAAGTTCATGGAGCAATGGTTTAAAGAACATGTAGCCCCGGAGGACCTCTCAGACTGTTTCTGCGTGGACAGGGCACACAGGATCCCCTCGGGCCGACCAATGGCAGGGGCCCGCCCCCGACTCATGATCGCCAAAATACTAAATTTCAGGAATCAAGACTTGCTGCTCCAGAGGGCCAGAGAGAAGTCCCCAATCCAATATGAGAATCAAAGAATATCATTATACCCTGATTACACCATGCTTGTGCAACGCAAAAGGTCCTCATACCAGGCTACCAAAAAGAAGCTCAGAGCACTAAATCTTAAATATGCCTAGTTATTTCCAGCCCGACTGAAGGTCATACACGATAAAAAGGCGCAATTTTTTGATACTCCGGAGGAGGCTGACGAATGGCTGGAGGTAATGTTCCCCCCAACGGCATCAGGGACTTCCTCACAAAGCATGCCTCAAAGTCCCAAGTCTACAACAAACCGGCGATTACGACGCAATTAACTGGCCCGCAACTTCCAAGCTAGAAACCCCACTCTGGAGCAAGCCCTGAAGGGTCGTGAGGAGGCAATCGCAGCAGCAAGTACACTTAGAGACTCTCACCCCCAATCAACGTCGGAATCCTCGGAGGATTTCTGCTCATTCTGATTCAGAAAATAGTATAGCCCTGTTTCGCACTGTGACTCAGACAGCAGACGATTTTCTAGGGTAAAATAAATGCCCCCTTTCCTTTTATGAGCGAAAGGGCCTGTTGGGAGCTGATTGGACAATTCATGATGATAACTGGTAATTGTTAAGATGATAGCCGATAGCGGCGCACATATCCTTTCCCAGCTCTGACAAACGTATGATGTTAATTGTATTTACACCGGGCAATAAGGGCTCTGTAACCGTTCATATCACCATGCAGGGCATAGGAAGCAGCCCCCAGCGTGCAAAAGCAACTTGTAATCTGTTCACTTTTCACATTGTTGTGATCCTAGTTTGGACCAGTGCAGTTCTAGCGCTGGACCTCGTATTTCAGGTTTATTCAAGGGTGTTTAATGGAACTGGCTCGCTTCACACATCAAGAGATCACTCATTTACCATGCGCAGCGATTACAAACACGAGACCACATGTTGGGTACCTATAATATAATCACCTGTAACGTGCGGGGACTTGGTTCCATACATAAACGTCATAGAACACATGCGCAGCTCAATAAGCACAGGGCCCAGATAGTGTTTTAACAAGAGTCCCACCTCACTGATTCGGAGATCATTAAATTGCGCAAGAAATGGAAAGGCCAATTCTTCTCCACATCATAAACCGCATTTGCAAGGGGGGGGGCGACCATATGGGTCAGGAATGGAGTCTCGTTTGTGGCATTCGAGACACGAGCTGATCCACTGGGTCGATACACACTGGTGCGGGGAACGCTGGATGGTACGCATGTTGTGCTGGGCAGCCTTTATGCCCCTAACTTTGAACAAGATAAATTTCTTGCGGGTCTCAATGGGGTGCTGGTAGACTGGGTGGCTTATCCGGGGATACTAGGAGACGATTACAATGCGGTCATGGACACTGTTATGGACCGCTCACATCCACCGATTCCAGGAGCGGGATCCATTAAACAAGCGGAGGCACTACCCAGGTGGTCGGAGGGGTGGAGACAGATGTCTGGCGTCTTAAAAACCCAAACAGGGAATACTCACTCTTCTCCCCAACACACCAACTCCACACGAGAATAGATAGGATACTCTGCTCCATTCCCCTTACTACGCAAGTAAAGCACACTACTTACCTGGGGAAGACTTTCTCCGATCACAACCCACTAGAGTTCACGCTTGGATGGGGCAGGATCCCCACCCCGGTCCCCACTTGGAGACTGTGGCCTCAGATGCTGGAGGATTCCGTCTTCCGGAGCACACTAGCAGTAGGCATCACAAACTACTTTGCAGAAAACGCAGATGCAGCCTCCACGCGACATGTAGAGTGGGATGCTTTTAAAACAGTCATACGGGGTATAGCCATCAGCACCACTGCAGGGGCGCGACAGGAGATACACAATAATCTTAAAGCAGTTGAGTACAATGAACGCGATAGAGCAGGAAGCAGCAAAGGATCCCACTAAAGCAGCGGCGCTGCAAGAGGCGCGCATTAAACATGCCGAAATATTGGAGAGCCTTAGATTGATGGATTACAAAACGTACACTCAGATAAAACACACAGAGGCTGATAATACGCGCTAGTAGCGCACCAGACTTATAAGTGATGCACCCCCTGCTGCTGCGATACATGAAATAGCCACACCAGAAGGGAACACAGTACAAAGCCAGCAGGAAATAAACAAAGCATTTTATAAGCACTATGAAACGCTCTACCAAGCCCCAGCACGACAGAGGTGACTCTATAGACTCCTTCCTGGACGACCCACCCTTCCCCCAATTAGACGATACCGCCAGGGACGATCTGTCAGTTCCCATTACAAGAGCTGAAATCAGAGAGGCTATTCGGGCGTTACCGCACAAGGCCCCAAGCCTAGATGGCCTACCTATAGAATTCTTCGACACCTTCTCGGATGCTTTGATTCCCCATTTGGAACAGCTGTACCAATCCGCGATGGACACAGGGGCCCTTGCCTCCACCACAATGCAAGCACTAGTAGTATCAATTCCTAAGCTGGGTTGGTCAAGTACGGATATTTCAGGGTACCGGCCCCTCTCTCTGCTTGCCACGGAATATAAAATATTAAGTAAAATACTGGCACGCCGCTTACTCCCATACTTACACAAACTCATACATGCGGATCAATGTGGGTTCATCCCTGCGCGCAACACGTCTCTCAACATCAGAAGACTTTACCATGTCATGGGGTCCATTCCAGCAGACACTCAGAATGCAGGCTGCATTACATTAGACAGGCCTTTGATACCTTGCAGTGGGATTACATGGTCAGATCATTGGGGAAATTTGGCATACCGCCGGAATATCTGAAATGGGTATAACTGCTGTACACGGCACCCACAGCACGGGCCCGCACAGGGAATCACATATCACGCACTTACCCAATAGGCACAGTTACCCGCCAAGGGTGCCCACTATCACCCCTGCTGTTTGTGCTCGCGCTAGAGCCCCTGGCCATCAAGCTGGGGGCAGAGTAAATAGGGATCAGACTGAGCAACGCCCCACACATGCTGATGATATAATTATATATGCCAAAGACCTACCCAATGACCTAGGGCCGATTCCGGACATCTTTAGACAATTTGAACTGGTCTCCGGCTTGGCCATTAATGTGGCTAAATCGCAAGCCTTTTTTCACCCTGGCCCGCGCCCAGACATTTTGCAATTTGGGCAGCTCTCTCTAACAGTAGCACAGCACACATTCAAATACTTAGGCATCAATATATACAGAGACCCATATGACTTAATAGAGGGCAACCTGACCAGATCGATTAGGGTGCTCCGATCCCAGACAGCCTTTTGGCTCTCACTACCGCCAACTGTAATGGGTCGGGTGGCAATCTTTTACAAACCTCCCAGGAATAATCTCTGCACCTATATTCAAGGCACTTGAGACGCTACTATCTGACTTGATCTGGGGGAATGGCAGTCGGCGGGTGGGTCTAGCCAAACTGCAGCTGGAGACAGACAAAGGGGGACTGTGTGCCCCTGACCTCCGTGCATATTGCTATGCAAGCCAACTACAGTGGCTCTCGTTCTGGTTGGCAGGACGTAACCTGCATGAACTGGGATATACAGCCCAGGATATCAATCACGGGATCTTATATACACTCCTGCTGCCTCGTTCTCGGGTCCCCCAGGATGTCCCGACGCTATTACGCACAGCACTGGCGTACTGTAGGAAAGCGCTACAGTACACGCGCCAACGTACCCCATATTCAAACAACACACCGCTACTAGGTATCCCTACACCCACAGGTCTCATTACAAAACGGAACACCCGCAGCTGGTCTGAGGGAGGAGTCGCTACAGTAGGGGCATTCTTCAGTGCCGGGGCTCTCATGGATCACAAGAACTTTGCCAGGGAAAATGGGGCCTCGGGCAATCTATATAGGACACATGCAGTAATAACTGCATACGTTAAGAGGCATTGGGCCCCTGCAAGAGAAGAACCTCAGACACATGAACTGGTAAAAGCAATGTATCTAATGGGGGAAGGGCGGCATCTCACAAAATGGCTCTACAAGGGTATTCGGGCACACGCTGGGATCTCACTCACTGATTTGCGTAACAGATGGTCCGTGGACCTAGAAAAGGATCTGACGGACAGGGAATGGACCGCCTTGTTGGAGTATCCTAAAAAGGTATCACATAACGCCAAATTTAAATTTATCCAGCATATCATACTCCATAGAGCTTATCTCACTCCACGCCGCTTGCAGCGTATGTTCCCGCACACACAGCAATACTGCCCCAGATGTAAAGTGGAGGATGCTGACATCCTGCACATGCTGTGGTCCTGCCCTGCGCTAGTGGTGTTCTGGACAGATGTCGTCCGGAGCATCAGAACGGTGACGGGCATTCCCACAGACGAGACAGCTAGAAACTGCATACTTGGGATGCATCGGCGATCAAAATCGCGGAAGGTGCACTCGTGGTTCGCTGACATAGCACTTCTCCTTGCAAAGCGTGCAATAACCATGAGGTGGAAATCGGCAAGGGGCCCGTCAATGTATCTGTGGCATGGGGAAGTGGTACAATGGGGCAGTGCAGAGAGCGCCGCCATTAGGCGGGAAGAGACCCGAGGGCTGCGCAAAACCTGCGCCTGTCCCTGTAGTAAATGACGTATAGAGGAACAATTGCAAACAGTCCCCCGATGGCATAACTCTGACCCAAGAATGGCTACATGTGTAACGCTGCCACATGCAATGCGCATATTAATCACGCCAACATAAGCAGAAGAAGAAACCAGGATGGGACTGGGCACCAATGGTATTAACTAAAGCGGAGGCAGAGAAGGGGGGAGGGGGTTTCGACATTGTTGAAGTTATTCTAAATGCACCTGTAAGAGTATCCGGTTACTATCTTATCATCTAAATAAGGTTTCTGTAAAGTATACTGTAAGAAATGGTACGAAATGCTTGCAAACACTGTAATGCTGAGGCTTACGCTTGACGTTATGCATGATGAAATACTGCTATTGTGTCTACCAAAGTACCTAACATAATGTATGACTTGTGAAACTAAGAAAATAAAAGTGTATTAAAAAAAACAGAACAACAATTAAGGCAACCCATAGTTAATACTATATTCTGTTTGATGCACTTGCACCCTCCCACGAACCAACCAGAGGATACCAACCTAATTTGTAGCCTCCAATGTCAAATTCTTCCTCATTTACAGATAGTTTTTACATTTTGAAGTATACATTTTGCTTCTTTATCTATATGTACTTTTATTAATTTGTTAATATTACTTAATGTTCTAAGCAGTTACAGACCCCTGGAGTAGGCTTCGCAGGGTCCCAGACCACAGGTTAAGAACCGATCCTCTAGACAACACAGATTTTATAGAGAAGCTACAATGGCTCTGAAGGAAGCTGGCTCTGTATATGATATTGCCACCAGGAGGTAATACTGTGCACAGAGTCCAGGGGTTCCCTAAAAGTGTACAGTGCTTAATGTAAAACCCAAAGTGCTCTATTAGTGGTAGTGTGTGCAAGCAGGCTTAGGCCTAACACAGAGTGTAAGAAATTTATTGCACAACAGTGGTCAATAATGGACACGACTCAAGAAGGAGATGAGACCAATTTTAGAAAGTATACTTTGTACTTTATTTTAAGACCAAGATCTACGTAATAAGGTAAGTACGTTTTTTTATTTTTTATTCTTTTTATTAACCATAAACAACATGCTTCCATTAGAGATTTTACAATACATTCTGCAGTGGCGCTGCATATACAACAAGCATTGGCATAGCCAATAGGTCTCGCCTTTGGGACCTTATGTGTTTAGCCAGAACTTTTGGCTATGTTGTAGAGCATTGTGGCTGCTGTGCATTATGTTGAAAAGTAATAATAAAAAGTGTTAAGCATTTTTGTTACCTCTATACAAACGAAGACGACATTATATACAACTGAAAAACCGGATTAAAAAGATAACATAAAAGGTCTTCAGTTTTTTGTACTTGCACTGCTGGCAACTTCTTCCTGCCTGTTCTCATGCTTGTTTGTTATAATTATTTTTGTTATGGGAGGCGGGACATAAATAACGGGGAGTGGAGGTTGGAAAACAGTAATTTAATTAGAACACGAGCAGCGGACGGATACTAGGGGAGAATCAACAGATGCCAGATTCCAAGGGCAGACTGACGTGATGCTTAGGTGGTGCGCTGATGCAAAATGGTGGTGGTGAATGATGTTTGGTGCTCAGGTGGTGACACTATATGGTGTGGATTGGAGGTACGTTGTGGATTTGTGGAGTTGAAATATGTTGTTTGGTGTGTAATTATGTGGTGTGTATTGGAAATGTGTGGAGTTGGATTGTGTGGCCTGGAACTGTGGTGTTGAGTGAAATTATGTTTAGTGAAATTGTGTCATGGTGTGGAGTGCATTTATGTTGATTGGTGGTATGTGGTATAGAGTGCATTTATGTGGAGTGTATTTATGTTGCATTGAGTAGAGTGCAATTATGTGGCACTGAGTGGTATTATGTGGAGTGTATTTATGCTGCATTGAGTAGAGTAATTATGTGGCGTGTAATTATGTGGTACTGAGTGGTATGTGGAGTGTATTTATGTTGCATTGAGTAGAGTGTAATTATGTGGCGTGTAACTATGTCGCACTGAGTGGCATTTTGTGGAGTGTATTTATGTTGCAGTGAGTAGAGTGTAATTATGTGACGGGTAATTATGTGGTACTGAGTGGTATTATGTTGAGTATTTATGTTGCATCGAGTAGACTGTCAATATGTGGCATGTAATTATGTGGCACTGAGTGGTATTCTTTGGAGTGTATTTATGTTGCATTGAGTAGAGTGTTATTATGTGGCACTGAGTGGTAATATGTGAATTTTTAATCCCCCACAACACTCAGCACCAAGCTTGTGTTAAAAAAAGTAACACAAACCTGACACAAAGCATTTGTAAATCTGGGCCCTGATGTCTGGAATCTCAAAGTGCTTCTTAGGAAAGTGCATACATAATACTTAAGAAATGTTTAACATTGTTATGCATGGCTGTTTCATGTTGGAAATGGGGCTTCTAGACACTAGAAAGTCAACTCGAAGTCAATTCAAAATTAAAACGTCTTTTAAAACAAAATAACATAACTTTCGTGCGCAAAATAAATAAAGCACATTGTTGTTACAATATGAGTACACATGTAGGTAATAGACAGAATGTGGGGTAATAAAGTATATGACTTGGCGCTAAAGCCTTCAGATACCAGTCCTCTCTGGTATGTTTTGAACAACAGTTGTGTTAAAAGAGGAGTTTTTTTTTAATCAAAAGCTCATGTAAATTACTTGCTAGTTATATCATTATTAAAGCTAAATTGATTTTTAGTCCATTAATCCACAGTGATAAAATTACTCTTTTCGTAATCTTTAGGAGTAGTTACTTGAATCCAAATAAGCACAACTTCTCATACAGTTTCCATTAGTCAAAAAATCTGGTTGTGGTGTAATAAAGTTACCATTTCAGCCGGCATTTGTTTCACGGAAAACTAATTTTTCAAGGCATAACAATTGGTTTAATAGTCGGTTTCGTGTCGGGTGCGGATCTAGAGTAGGCTTGGGCGAAATCTAAATTATGATGGCATCATTTTGAGAATTTCATATTTCGCTTGTTACACAAAATTCTCAAATTTAAACCATTACGCGTAATTACTCGCCATTTGTCGTAAGAATTTACACGGATGCCCTGGAACAACACGAGTGCCTGCTGTTTGTAGTGCCTTTGTTTTTTTGCACTATTTTTCTAGCAAGAAAAGAGTTCTTGCGTCAAAAGTTGATGTGAGGATGTATTTCGCGCTATACTGTAGCATTAAATAACATATTTGCATTTTGCATAATTTTGCTGTGGTTTTGTGGAATTCTGCAAATTACTCAAATTTCACACACCCTACTTTTCTCAGTGCACCATTCATATTTTTTGCCAAGTCTACTTTACTCTGGGAGCAGAAAGCGATTTACTAATAAAATAGCAGCCGTGTCCTTCCATCACAAATGATTTTAATTGTGAGTGAATAAACATTTTCAGTAGCATTTACTGACTGTGTACTGTTAATAAACCTATGTATTTTCTAGAGCTGTGTTAGGTCTTTCGTATCAATGGCTTGTTACAATGTCAAATAGCTAGATATTAAAGCCATGGTATGTGCTACATCAATTGCTGTGAATCGTATAAAATGCCACATAATTAATCGTTACCTGCTGCATAATTTGCCTTTCGATTGCCATATGATTTAGTCAAACATTTCACATAAATTGCATAATTCCAGTGACCCTGGACTTAACTCTGTTGTCTAACATCTTCTCAGGGCGAACCCACTGTGATACCAAACCTTCGAAAATCTGTACACTTAGGGTTCAGCTGGGCTTTCTGAGGACCGACCCTGTGAAATCTATGAACCTTGAGGGATAGTGCTGCTGCTTGGTGCTTGAACATGTTCGATCCGTGTGTTCTGAAGGGTAGGCCTGCTGTCAGAAACCTGATGCATGATATGAATTGTTGTTTAATATAGGTTTCCCATATGGCTAGGCCCGTTGCCTGATACTGGAACAGCTGGACTTCTGTACCCTGAGGTATATATCTGCTGCCTGATACCGGCTTGTTGTTCGTAACCTGTGACCCGTGAGGTATCTCTGCTGTTTGATAAACAAACCCACTTGATTTGTGCGAACTGTACCCTGAGGCACAAGTTACTAACTTGTGTAACGATATATCTGTAAGAGACAGTAGTTAGTGATAGATTCCTTACCTTAGAATAGATACCCCTTAGAATATCCCCAGGCGTCAGGCTGGATCCGGAAAGTTTTGCGTAGCAGTACCCTTGCGCGTCGGTGGCGGCGTCGTGCGGCTCCGCGTCCGTCGTCGGCGTCGTGATCGCCGGGATGACGTCGCGGGCAGTACTCAGGCGCCGCCCCTGCGCGCTGACGTCAGTTCTGTACACGACTTTCCGCGCCAGGAACGCAGAGCCATGCAAGAAGCTGACACAGGTGTCTGAAAAATACTAGGGCCCTGAAAGGGATGTCCTTAACCCTAGAAATCAGTTCGCAGAACGGGGAGGATGGGTGGGGCGGTAGGAATCTATCACTAACTACTGTCTCTTACAGATATATCGTTACACAAGTTAGTAACTTGTGCATCTGAAAGAACACGTTAGTGATAGATTCCTTACCTTAGAATAGATACCCCAGCAATACCAACCCCGGTGGTGGGTCTGCGAACAAAGATCAGACAAGGAAGTCCTGGAGGACAGAACGGCCAAAGAAGCCGTCCCTCCGGACCTGACTGTCAAGGCAGTAATGTTTAGTAAACGTGTGCAGCGAGGCCCACGTAGCCGCCTGACAGATAACCGGCAGCGGAACACCGCGGCCCAAGGCCGTGGTAGCAGCCGTTGCCCTGGTGGAATGGGCACGCAGCCCAACAGGAGGTTCCTTTTTAGCCAAAGAATAGCAGGTCTTGATGCACAAGGTAACCCAGCGGGAGATGGTCCTCTTGTGCACCGCCCGACCTTTTTGGCGCCCACGTAGCCAACAAAGAGCTGGTCATCCACCCGGAAGTGTTTTGTGCGGTCAATATAGAAAGAGAGCGCACGTTTTGGGTCCAGACGGTGGAGCCTCTCTTCCTCTCTGGAAGGATGCGGAGGCGGAAAGAAGGTGGGCAAAGTGATGGTCTGCCCAATGTGGAAAGCAGGAACCACCTTTGGCAAGAAGGACGGACGCGTCCGAAGAACAACCTTGTCTGGATGAACAGACAGAAAGGGAGGTTTGCAAGATAGAGCCTGGAGCTCACTCACCCGCCCGAGCGGAGGTGATGGCCACCAGAAAGGCTGTCTTCAGAGTCAGAAGACGAAGAGGACAGTTATGCAGAAGGCTCAAAGGGAGCGCACATTAAAAAGGTAAGAACCAAGTTCAAGTCCCACTGAGGCATTACAAACGGAACAGGAGGGAAGAGGTGAGTAATGCCTTTTAAGAACCTGTTAACAACAGGGGACTTGAAAAGGGAGGGCTGATCAGGGAGCCTGAGGAAGGCCGAGATAGCACAAAGATAACCCTTGACGGTACCCAGGGCAGAACCCTGTTGGGCCAGAGAGAGAAGGAACAGAAGGACCTCAGAAAGAGGGGCAGAAAGGGGATCCACAGCCTTTGCTGTGCACCATGCCACAAATTTGTTCCACCTGCAGGCGTATACCACCTTAGTGGAGGGACGCCTGGCTGCCAGAATCACATCACAAACTTCGGGAGGCAAGTCGAAAGGAATCAACTGCCGCCGCTCAATCTCCACGCAAGCAGGTGTAGACTGGACAGGTTCGGGTGGAGGACCGTCCCCTGCTGCTGCGACAGAAGATCCTCCCGAAGAGGCAGACGGATCGGGGGATCTATGCTCATATTGAGTAGCTCGGGATACCAAACTCGTCGAGCCCAGTCCGGAGCCACAAGAATGACTTGGGCCCGGTCGTGCCGAATCTTCTTCAACACTCTGGGTAGAAGTGGTATAGGCGGAAAGGCGTACAACAGACCGCAACTCCACTCGCGACGAAAGCGTCGCCCGAGCGAGTGCCGCCTTGGAAATTCCAACGCGCAGAACTGATGACATTGCGCGTTCTCTTCGGTGGCGAATAGATCTAACCAAGGCTCTCCCCACTGTAGAAAGAGTCCTTGCGCCACTTCCGAGTGAAGACGCCATTCGTGATCCATCATGCACCTGCGGCTGAGGTTCGTCCGCCCTGGCGTTCAGAGAACCTGCCAGGTGTTGAACCATCAGGAACATGCCCTGATGTTCCAGCCATGTCCAGAGGCGCAGAGCCTCCTGACAAAGGGTCCAAGACCCCACCCCGCCCTGTTTGTTGCAGTACCACATGGCGGTGGTGTTGTCTGTGAACACCTGCACTACCTTCCCTTTGACAGAGGAAGGAATGCCTTGAGTGCAAGCCGGATCGCCCGGAGCTCCAGAAGGTTGATATGGAGCCGGGACTCCGCCGGAGACCAGAGGCCTCTGATCTCCGCCTCTCCCATGTGACCGCCCCATCCCAGAAGGGACGCGTCCGTCACAACTGTATGCTCTGGCTGGGGAAGGGAGAGGGATCTGCCCATGACCCATTGCCGGTTCGAGAGCCACCACTGCAACTGTTTTGCAGTCCCCTCCGAGATCTGGACGTGATCGGACAGGTTGCCCTGGTGCTGCGCCCACTGGAACTTCAGGTCCCACTGCAGAGCCCGCATATGCCATCTGGCATGATTGACCAGCAGGATGCAGGAGGCCATGAGGCCCAGCAGCCTCAGGGTCATCCGTACCGAAACCCAGGATAAAGGCCGAAAGATCGGAATCATAGCCTGAATATCCCGGACTCGCCGTTCGGGAGGATAGGCCCGAAACTGCGTCGTGTCCAGAACTGCTCCGATGAAAAGGAGCTGTGGAGAAGGAATTAGATGCGACTTCGGCACATTGATGGAGAACCCCAGCGAGTGCAGGAGTTTGGCCGTAGTCTGGAGGTGGGAGACGACTGCCTGGGACGAGCCCGCCTTCAGCAGCCAGTCGTCGAGGTAGGGGAAGACTGAAACCCCTGCCCGGCGCAGATGAGCTGCGACCACCGCCATCACTTTCGTGAACACCCGAGGGGCACTTGTAAGGCCAAAGGGAGCACGGTGAACTGAAAATGCTCGGGGCCTACCGTGAACCGAAGGTAACGCCGGTGGGCCGGCAGGACGGGGATGTGGAAATACGCGTCCTGCAAGTCCAACGCTACCAACCAGTCTCCAGGGTCGAGGGCAGTCAAGACCTGAGCTAGGGTGAGCATCTTGAACTTCTCCTTCCGGAGGAAGCGATTGACGTTCCGGAGGTCCAAGATAGGACGCATGTCCTCCTTGTCCTTTTGGGCACCAGAAAGTAGTGGGAGTAGCAACCACGCCCTACTTCTGGGGTCGGAACATGCTCGATGGCCCTCTTGGTCAAGAGGGCCGTGACTTCGTTCCGTAGAAGCACCAAGTGATCCCCTGACATGCGGTGGAATTGAGGTGGCATGGCTGGGGGGTGGTCTCGAAGGGGAGGGAGTAGCCCCTTCGGACAATGTCCAAGACCCACCTGTCCGAGGTGATGGTGCGCCAGTGGGGAAGGTGATGGCGGACCCTGCCCCCTACTGGCGTGCCGTGCACCTGAAAGGAGGGACTAGGAGGGCTTGGAGGCCGCGGACGGGTTGGAGGTGGTGGCCTGACCCGCACGCTGGTTGCCCGATCCGCCACGGCGGAATCCACGTCCTCGGCCACGCGAAGACGCCTGCTGCGCGGGCCGGTGGCTGGGCTGCTGACGTGAAGGGGCGCCCCTACCGTGGCCACGATAGGGGCGAAAAGCAGAAGGTAGCGGAGGGCGTGTAGCAGAAAGGCCCAGGGACTTTGCAGTAGCCCGTGAGTCCTTAAAGCGCTCCAACGCATGGTCTGCTTTGGACCCAAAAGACCGACTCCATCAAAGGGCATGTCCATGAGAGTATTCTGGACATCCCCTGAAAAACCAGTGGTTCTCAGCCAGGCGTGGCGCCGGAGCGCCACCGTCGTTGCAATCGACCTGCCCAGCGAGTCGGCGGTGTCAAGGCCACAACGGATAGTGTATTTGGCCGCATCCCTTCCTTCCGCAATGGCGCGGGAAAGCAGTGCCTGGACCTCCTCAGGGCACTGGGGCAAAACATCCGCCACCGAATCCCACAGGGAGTGGGTATATCGGCCCAAAAGACAAGCGGTGTTAACGGACCGCAAGCCAGCACTGGAGGAAGAAAAACCTTTCTTCCCAAACTGATCCAGGCGTTTGGATTCCCTATCCGGAGGAGCGGTAGGGAAGGCGGTTTGGGAAAGCGGAGGCTTGGACAACCAAGCTCTCAGGAGTGGGGTGGACAGAAAGAAACAGGGGTCGCCCGGAGGCGGGGCGATGGCGTCGTGACACGTTCCGATCCACAGGAGCCCCTGTGTTGGGCTTGGACCAGGCACCCAAAGAACGTCAGTGAGGGCGTCGTTAAACGGCAGCACAGTCTCCGCAGAGGAGGCTGCCGGCTGAAGCACCTCTGTCAAGATGTTAGGCTTGACCGTCAAAGTAGGGAGCTGGAGACGTAAGGCCCCAGCAGCCCTACGCAACACCGTACCAAAATTGGCCCCCTCCTCCGTAGCCACGGGAGGAGACAGCATGCCAGTGTCAGGAGAAGTATCCAGACCACTGGCCTCCCTAGACTCTCTGTCCAGTCCTCATCATACTGACAGTTGCGTGTCAGAGGGTCATCAGACCCCTCCCAGTCCTCCTGGTCCTCCTCTGGTTCAAAATAAGGAGGAGGAGGGACATTTGGGACCCAAGGTCCCATCGGCGCGGAGCCGGCGTCGAGCGGCGTCGCTCCGGGTCCATGTCCGGAGCCGGAAGGAACTGGGGACGACGCCGCCCGGAGCCCAGGGCGGCGTCGAGAGCGGCACCGGAGACATCGGCGCCGGCGGAGGTGTTGTGAGGTCGACCGGCGTCGATGGGGGTTGTGGAGCCGGGATCGAGGCCGGGGCCGAAGCCGGAGCCGGGATCGAGGCTGGAGGCTCGGGCGACGCCGGGGCCGGAGCCGCCGGCGGCGCCGGAGCAACCCCATCAGGGCCCGCGGGGCCCGAAGGCGCACCGGAGGGGCCTGAAGGCCCGAAGAGGCGGGCCATGGCCGACAGGAACTCCTGTACCTTGGCCGGATCCGCCCCGAACCCGGGAAGAGGCGGGTATGACGGGGCGACTCCACAGGCAAGTCCGGGGCCGCGGGGACGGTGCCGGGAGGGGCCTCAGCCGAGTCGCGAGACCGGCGGCGAAGTCCGAGGCGACGATGCTTCTTGGACTTCTTGTGCTTAGACTTACCGGACGAAGAAGTCGGCGACCGGTGTGCACTCCGCGAGCGACCCCTGGACCTCTCACGCGACCGGGGCTTCCGCGGAGCCGAATGCCGGGCCTCGAGGAGCTTTCGAGACCGCTCTCGCAAAGCCTTCGGGTTGAGGGCCTGGCATTCGGGACAAGACTCGGTGTCGTGGCCTCGGCCGAGGCAGAAGAGACACTCCCAATGCGGGTCGGTGACGGACATCATCCGCGCACAGGCGCCGCATCGCTTGAAGCCGGGCATCCCTACGACACCTTAAAGTTGGAAAAAACCAGTGAAAAAATCACCAAAAGTATGGTCAAAAATTGACCAGGGCACTGCTCTTCCCGGATCTGCGCTTGCTGGCGCGGAAAAAGAAGAACTGACGTCAGCGCGCAGGGCGGCGCCTAAGTACTGCCCGCGACGTCATCCCGGCGATCACGACGCGCCGACGACGGACGCGGAGCCGCACGACGCCGCCTACCGACGCGCAAGGAGTACTGCTACGCAAAACTTTCCGGATCCAGCCTGACGCCTGGGGATATTCTAAGGGGTATCTATTCTAAGGTAAGGAATCTATCACTAACGTGTCTCTTTCAGATGTTTATATCTACGACCTCATACTCGAACCTTCTAGATCTGTGCACCCTTTGTGACTTGAGGTGTGCAATAGGTAGGGGTAGTAGTGGCTGTATGGACGTTACAATACATAGCCTGTCTCATTCGCGAACCTGCTAGAGCGGTGCTCTCTGGAGGTAGCTCTCCTGTCTTGTACTGGGGTCTGCACTCTCTCTTCCCCCTTTGTGGTCTCGAAGACCGGCTCAGTTTCCTCATGTCGCGGCTGGGAGCTCTCTAACTTTGAAAGACAGGGCCTGGATTATGTCCCGGTTCTTTCGGGTGACTTTGTTGTTTGAGACCTGATTTATGCGGCCTCTCTCACCCTTGAGAGACAGCTCTGCTGTCTGAAGCCGGTCTTCTTATCTCGCCTTATCATTTAGGGGTGGTTTTGCTGTGTAAAGCAGAAGGACGTTTGTACCCAGAGGGATACCTCTGCTGTATAACGCCGGTGCTGTTATCGCTCTGTGCCCATGAGAGATAGCTCTGCTGTCTGACTTCGGTGCGCTTATCTCTCTGTACCCTAGAACTTCAAAGGATAGCTCGGCTGTCCGAGGCTGGATTCAGTTTTCTCTCTGTACCCTTGAGAGATAGTTCTGCTTTCTGATGCCCGTGATCTCATCTCAATGTAGCCGCCAGATTTGCCTAAGTATAGCCCCAGCCCCTTTGGAAGAAAAACCTCCGTGCCGTCCTGACATCATCCTACCCCCATAGATAAAACTTGTGAAAGAACTGAGGACAAAAGCAGGACAAGCACTAAAAAACTGCCCGCGAGTGGTGTGCACACGCGCGCGCTACAAGTGAAAACCAGCGCGACCAGCGCTGACCACCATCTGTTTCCAATTACGATAATTGGAAACAGATGGCGCTACTGGTCGCTCCCGAGCACCCTAGGCCACAGTAGACAGAAGGCAGGACATGCACCCGCCTTGGGCCAATTGCGTGCTGTCTTTCTAAGAAAGCGATACCAAAGGGGATGATGGACGGAGCGCTTGAGTTAATCAAACACTCACCCCCAGTCAACTGATCTGGGTTTAATCCATCATCATTCTTTAGCTCACTCCATCACCCCAGTTCAGACATGGCCATATGCAAATCAGTCTGACCCTGTGCCTCTTGGGAACAGTCCAGCCCGAACTGCCAAGCCATGTCTTCCCTGGACCGGGAAACAAGCATCCTGGGACCGGTTTCGGGTTCAAAACCCTCATCAGCCAGGCTATCTTGAATCCAGTGGCAAAGTGAGCAAGGGACCCACGTCTGGGCATACCCTGCCAACTTAGGGCGAACAAAGCTATACCAAAGGGGATGATGGACGGAGCGTTAGAGCAAATCAAACACTCACCCCCAGTCAACTGATCTGGGTTTAATCCATCATCATTCTTTAGCTCACTCCACCACCCCAGTTCAGACATGGCCATATGCAAATCAGTCTGACCCTGTGCCTCATGGGAACAGTCCAGCCTGGCTGATGAGGGTTTTGAACCCGAAACCGGTCCCAGGATGCTTGTTTCCGGTCCAGGGAAGACATGGCTTGGCAGTTCGTGCTGGACTGTTCCCATGAGGCACTGGGTCAGACTGATTTGCATATGGCCATGTCTGAACTGGGGTGGTGGAGTGAGCTAAGAATGATGGATTAAACCCAGATCAGTTGACTGGGGGTGAGTGTTTGATTTGCTCTAACGCTCCGTCCATCATCCCCTTTGGTATCGCTTTGTTCGCCCTAAGTTGGCAGGGTATGCCCAGACGTGGGTCCCTTGCGGGATCCCGGAGCATATAGAAATATACATATATATATATGTGTATGTTGGGGATCACAAGTGCATAGCACTTCCGCGACATACATATATACATGTATATAAATACATAAATATGCAGCCTAACATAATTCCAATAAGGCAAAATGCCAAAATTACAAAGGTTTTCCCTGTACAGACAATCTCCTATATACACTCTGTAATAGAGAACATACACTGTAATAGTGTCATACAAGAAAACCTTTATTTTCAGCAAAGGAAAAAACATGTAATAGCAGGCAGTTGGCCCATAGGCTGCATAGCTGAATAAATATCACCGTACAGTAAAAACACTGGCACCTTGCCTTTAAGGCTTCCAAGAACTTGGACACTTTGCCTTTAAGGCCTCCAGGAGACCCTCTGCTCCCATCATGCACCACAGGTGACAGGTCAGTTCTTTTTGCACGGTGTACTAACTTGTAGCAATCTGATTATAAAATGCAATTACTACCGAAATATACTAAAAATGCTCGTCCGGGGAGGAGGAGGGTTGCTTATGACTTTGATGAGTATACCCCTGGAAGAGAACTAGGATTACAGGTAAGTAACTAATCCTTCTCTTCCAGGGGATACTCATCAATAGTCATAAGCACTGAATAGAGTAGCAAGCCCATACCCACTACCTCGCGGACGAGCAAATAGTATTGAAAAACAGATCATCTTAACATGACATTAAGCGAATAAATTCCTCAGTGAGGCTTGCCCCACTTGGGCATCCTCCTGAGCATCTGAATCTAAGCAGTAACGGCGAGAGAAAGTATGAACAGACCGCCATGTAGCTGCTTTGCAGATTTCTGCTATAGGGACGTTCCTGAGGAGGGCCGTAGTAGAGGCCTTTCCTCTGGTTGAGTGCGCATTAGGCTTTCCCTGAAGAGACTTATTAGCTCATTGATAGGCTAGAGATATGCAGGAGGCTATCCATCTTGAAATAGACCTTTTAGAAGCTGCCAATCCTGTATTAATGGTACCGTAGTTGACAAACAAGTGGTCCGTCTTTCTTATTACCTTGGGCTTATCCAGATAAAACTTCAACACCCTCTTAAGGTCTAACGAGTGTAAGGCCCTTTCAGGAGGTGTAGAAGGATTAGAGAAGAAGGTAGGCAAAGTGATAACCTGATTAATGTGGAAATCTGAAATCACTTTCGGCAGAAAACTTGGATGAGTTCTGAGAACTACCCTATTTGAGTGAAAAACAGTGTAGGGTTTGTAAGAAAGTGGCTCTGTATATACTGCACCAAAGTAAGGTTCAGTGTGCACAGAGTCCACAGTCCCCAGAGGTTTGGCAGAGGCTAAAGTTAGATATAACCTTACTCTCTAAAGTGGTAGCTTGGTCGAGCAGTAAGGCAGTATCAGAGGACAGTGTAAAGCATTTGTTGTACACACTCAGTCAGCAAATGAAGCCACACACTCAAGAACTGAACTCTAGGCCAATGGTTTGTATATAAAAATATAGTTGTTTTATTTTAGAACCAACAATAGGTGTCAAAATATACTTTCTCAGAATGAGATGCTTTAGTTAACTACTGTTCAATTGGCAATAGACTTTTGAATGCAATAGTTACAGTTGTTGCAATATGCAACACAATTTTAAACACAATTATACATTGAGCTCAATGGAAATTTCTGGTTAAATGCAATAGATTACTTTTTGGATTACTTTTCTAACCACAGGACTGGATCTTGGATTCAGTCCCGGGACACTTCCTGTAAACAGGTGAGAAAAAGCGTTTTGGTTATAGTAGTGATTTTTGAGGAATATTACTGTATTTCAAAAGTTGACACTTAGAAACTTTTCTGGGTAAAATTACCAATGTTATCCTATGGAAGGAAATACAGTTTGCAAGCAAAGTATGTTTACGTTACTTTTGTAATCCAGTGCTGGACTCCTAGGTTCAGCACTGGGACATTTACTTAAAACAGGTAAGTAATTACGTTTTTGTAGTTTGTACGATTTTAAAGAATATTTGTATGATTCAGAAATCGACACTTAGAAACTTTTTCAACAAAAAGCAGGCAATGATATCCTATGAGAGGAATTTCCAGTTACTGGTAAGTACGGTAAAAATTACTTTTCATGGTCGGTACTGGACTAAAGATGCAGTACTGAGGTCTCTCCTGATAGTAGGTGAGTAATTCGGAATTCGTTACTGTTGTGATTTTTAAGCAATATTTTGGTATTTCAAAAGTGGACACTTGGAAGAAATTTCACAGAAAACCAGTCAATGGATCCCTATGTAAGAAAATTCAATTCGCCGGTAAGTTACTTTTAACGTTACTTTTGTAATCCAGTGCTGGACTCCTAGGTTCAGCCCTGGGACATTTACTTAAAACAGGTAAGCAATTACGTTTTGGTAGTCTGTACGATTTTTAAAGAATATTCTTGTATTTCAAAAGTTGACACTTAGAAACTTTTTCACAAAGAACCACCAATGTTATCCTATGGAAGGAACTTCAATTCACAGGTAAGTTACTTCTTAATTTCTTTTGTTACTCAGTGCTGGACACCTAGGTTCGGCACTGGGACCTTTCCTGCAAACAGTTGAGAAAATTCGGTTAGGTGATTTGTGCGATTTTTAAGGAATATTCTTAGTTTTCAAAAGTCGACACTTAGAAACTTTTGGAAGAAAAAGTGTCCATGTTATCCTATGAGGAAAAATGAGTTATCGGTCTCGAGGTAAGTAATCGGTCTTTTGAGTTGGGGTTCTGGGGTTAGACTCAGGGGTCTCCCAGGGTCAGTGATGCACTGTTGTTGCACCCTCAGCGGCACTAGGGCGGCCGGGTGCAGAGTGTTGAGGCCCAATGTTATCCTATGTAGGATAGGGGACTCCGGTTGGTGGCGGCTGGCAAGCAGGCCACGGGGTTGTGGGAGCCAAGCTCCTAGGGTTAAGCTCAGGGCACGTTGGGGACCAAGTTAGCACCAAAGAGGCACCCTCAGCGGCACTAGGGCGGCCGGGTGCAGAGTGCTGTTTTGAGGTCGGGTGCCCTGTTGATTTCAATGGAAATTTTCGGTTTTGGTTTTCAGCTGCAGGCTCGGTCCAGGAAGACTTCCAGGAGGAACCAACAGCTGGGCAGGTAAGTTGGAGGGCTCGGGGACGTAGGTGCACCTCGGGTTCCTTTCTCCAGGGCGCAGGGCGTCTGGATGCAGGGGTGTCTTTTGAGGTCGGATTTCACCTTACTGGGCCACTCGCGGTTGGGGGGTTCTTCGTGCAGAGGCTGCAGGCGACGTCGGGGAGTCCTGGAGGGGTCAGCCCACGGTGGACTCGGACTCTGGAGAGCTGGGGGACCTCGCTGGGACCGGTGGGCCACTTGAACTCGGGCTGTAGGCGACGGGTGCAGTGGTGGTTCCAGGCGTCGGGTTTCTTTCTCCTCAGCAGGCTCGGAGTCTTTGTTTGGTGTTTCTTTTGAACAGAGCTGCTGTTCACAGGAGATCCGGTCTTTGTTGAAGGCAGTCAGTCCTCCCTGGGGTTCTGGAGGTCGCTGGCTGCAGGACAAGACTATTTTTGGCGCAGGATCTCTGGAAACTGCAGACGGGCCGGTAGGGCTGGGGCCAAGTCAGTTGTTCTCTGCAGTCTCCTCTGCTGAGGCGTCTTCTTTCGTCCTTTTTCTTCTTAGGTTGCGGGAATCTAAGGAAGGAAGGTTCAGGGTGCCCCTAAATACTAGATTTAGGGGCGTTACAGGCTAGGTAAAGGGCAGGGACCAATGGGTCCCTGCCCTGGGAGTGAGTACACCCCTATCCTGCCACTCTCCTGTGGGAGGGGGCAGGAGCCTAGTCCTGATTGGGCAGGGCTCCCCATCTTCAAGATGGCGAGAGCCCGGAGATGTGCTTCACCTCGCCTCCCCCACCTGAGGGGTGGGGTTGGCAGAGGTGGCACACCCCTTTCCTCCCTTGGTGTTTCCCGCCAGTCTTCCCGCCAGGATGGGGGAGGAACCGGTGGGGACCAGTTGCTGGGTACAGCAAGTGGTCTGGGGAAGCTCACAAGGCGGAATGCCTTTGAAGCTTCCCCCTGCCCATCCTGGGGGAGGGGCCTAGCACCTCACCCAGGACGTGCATTGTTGCAGGCCCGGGAGAGCGGATGGCTCTCTACCCAGGGGTCCAGCAACATGTCTGCTGTGTGGCAGCCTAGGCAGCCCCTCAGACAAGACGTGGATTGTAGGTTAGGTTCAGGGGGCAACTCTAAGTTGCCCTCTGTCGTGCATTTACAGTAAATCCCACACTGGCATCAGTGTGGGTTTACTGTGCTGAGGAGTTTGATACCAAACTTCTCAGTCTTCAGTGCAGCCATCATGGTGCTGTGGAGTTCGTGCTGACGACCTCCCAGCACCATATACTCGGAGATGGCAGCCCTGCACTTACAGTGCCCAGGAATGGGCCTGGGTACTGTAGGGGCACAGGGCTCATGCACCTGTACCCTCACCACTGGCATAGGGCACCCAGCTAGAGGGTGACTGAGGTATGCCAGGGCAGTGTGTTTGTGGGCATGGCACACAGGGATGTGTGCCATGTCGACTCTCTGTTTTGTTCTGCACCAAGACACTCAGCCTGCAAGGGCAGTGTATGTGTGTCAGGGTACAGGGCCTCTAAGGGTGGCACAATAAGTGCTGCAGCCCTTAGGGGTCTTCTCTGGTCACAGTGCCCTGGGTACCTAGGGTACCATTTACCAGGAGCTTACCTGTGGCCAGAGATGCCAATTGGGTTTAGGCTGAGTACAGTTTTAGGGAAGGAACACAGGCCCTGGGTACCTGATTGGCAGGGATCCAGGGCACACCAAGGAAAAGTGCATCAGTTATCAGGCAAAAGTGGGGGTTACTGCAACAGAAACCCACTTTCCTACACAAGCCCCCCAGCCCAAAGGCCAGGAGACTCAGCCAACGCTGGGAGAGTCTGTCTAGTCTTTCAGGCGAGGAAGAGTTGGGGAAGTGGTTTGAAAGTTGCAGGGCCTACTCCGCCTTATATCCTTCTGTCCAGGTCAGTCCCTTTGGGGAGCTGGCCTACCTTATCAGTTTCAGGACCTAATTCCCAAAGCTCCTCTCCTTGCTCTTTAGTGTCTTCACCCCATCTTTTAAGTTTGGGTTCAGAGGTGCCCACCTCTGCAAAGTCTAACTTAGCCAGGGCAAAGCCCAGCTTACCCACAGAGGTCACCCACAGTTTGAGCAACCCCACCATGACCAATAGGGTCAGGGGCCTAGCTTGTTATTTGGCAGGGGGTTAGGCCACCATGCCAAGGATAGGAGCTGCCATGAAGGCTAACACCCAGCAGAGGCTGCTGACAGCTGTCAGTGCCCAGAACCACACCTTTAGCTCCTGTCTGGCAAGTGAAGGGGCTATCTTACAGGTCTCTTTGGGTCCTGGCTGTCTGCCTGTTGCTTTAGGGTGGGGGGTCACTACACTTTGTAGTGAGCACCCTTCCTCCACCCTTTGTTCTGCCAGCTGAGGAGCCACCAACTCCAGGCTGGACAGTTGCCTGACTAGTCAGGTCTTCTTGTTGGCTAGGGGGCTTTACCAGGGCCACTTCTGGAGTTTTCCCTCACTGGGATAGAATCTCCCTGGCCCTCTGGGACTGTGGCTAACAGTTGCCCACCTTTCCTACCCTGTTCCTTTTTACTCTTTTGGGGCTCAGCTGCACTGACTGCAGGTTGAGCCCCCAGGTTTCTTGGGTGAGGCCTGGCATTGGGCCAGTGCCTCTCTTTGGCTCAGATCCACCTCCAAGTGGTCATTCCCCAGGAGACAATCAAGGGGAAGGTCTTTACTGACTACCACCTTTCTCCATCTAAGGGACCCAGCTATGACTAGGGGCACTACAGCCACAGGCCTAACAGTGACTCCCCCTGGGACAGCCCTTACTCTCCTTGATTCTCCTGGGACATACTGGTGTGGGAGTACCAACCTGTCATGCACCACAGTGTGACTGGCACAGGTATCTCTCAGGGCAGTGGCTGGGATTCCATTCACCAGTAGGCGGTGGAAGTGTCTACTCCCCTCTGGGATCTCCAGCTTACCTCTTGGGCCCATTTTCCAGTTGAAAGCTAGGAGGACTTCCTCATCTGAGGACCCTTCCTCCAGAGCTACACTGGCAACTCCTGGGGCTACACTAGTCACCCCTGGGGCTGTACTAGGGATCTTGTTTTTAGGACAGCTAGGGTCCTTGGTGTGGTGTCCTGACTTCTGACAGTTGTGACACCATATTCTGTTGGGATCCCAATTCTTACCTTGGTACCCTGGTTTAGTTTGTGAGGTGTCTTTGGGCCCACCCTCCTGGACAGGTTTTGGGGGGCTGCCTGGGACTCCTTACTTTTATCCTTAAGGGGTTCACTATCTTTCTTCTGGGGAGGCTTTGTGACCCCTTTCTTTTGGTCACCCCCAGTGGATGTCCTAGTTACCCTTGTTCTGACCCAGTGGTCTGCCTTCTTTCCCAATTCTTGGGGAGAAATTAGACCTAGGTCTGCCAAATGCTGATGCAACTTTTCGTTTGTGCAATTACTTAGTATGTGTTCCTTCATAAACAAATTGTAAAGTCCAGGAAAATCCTGCACATTATGTCCAGCTAACCAACCATCCAGTGTCTTTACTGAGTAGTCTACGAAGTCAATCCAGGACTGGGTCTGGGTTTTGTGAGCCCCCTGAATCTAATTCTATACTCCTCAGTAGTGAGCCCAAATCCCTCAATCAGAGTATTCTTCATGAGGTCATAGGACCCTGCATCTGGCCCAGAGAGGGTCAGAAGCCTGTCTCTGCAGTTACCAGAGAACAGTTCCCACAGGAGTGCCCCCAGAGAGGTTTCTTTACTTTTCTTATTTCACAAGCCCTCTCAAAGGCTGTGAACCATTTGGTGATGTCATCACCTTCCTCAAATTTAGGGACAATCCCTTTGGGGATTTTAGGATCAGAAGTTTCCTCCCTATCCTTAGTTTTAGTATTGCTGCCACCATTGATGGGTGCTAAACCCATCTCCTGTCTTTCCTTCTCTAGAGCCAGGAGTCTGGTCTCTAGGTCCAGTCTTTGGCCAACCTTGCTAAAGGTGGTCCTCCTCACTAAGGCTATCCTCAGTGTCCTCTCTGGGACCTGAACCACCTAGGTGGCCCCTAGGTCCCCAGAGGTTTACTCTTGGAAATAAGGGTGCAGTGACCCTGTCTTCCCTAGGAAGTGGTGGAGGTGGGTTACCATCCCCATCCTCCTCACTCCTTTCCTCCTCTGCGTGGTCATCACCATGCTCAGAGGGGTGGGCCTTAGCATACTCAGCCAGGAGCTCCTGGAGCCCTTGTTTGGTTGGATGCTGGCCCATTGGTATATTTTAAGTTTACATAAGGACCTTATCTCTTTGAAAGACAAATGAAGATAAGGGGTGAGGTCGAGCTCCTCAACCATGTCCTGTATGTCATTATTATTTTCACTAATAGCTGGGTTGTTTTCTTGAGACATTCTAACAAAAGTTCTAACCCCTCTACCCTTGACTATAGTGACTTTTTATTTTCTACAATTTTAAAGGGACTTAAGCAAGGCCCTAACAAGACTTTTAGTAATTTGGTAAAAATGCCAATTTGAAAAAATCAGAATTCTAAAGGCAATTTAAGAGTTCTGTCGTGTGATCAGATGGTAACCAAGTAGTCCAACAATGCAAGTTTGTATCCCACCGCTGATCCACCAATGTAAGAAAGTGGCTCTGTATATACTGCACCAAAGTAAGGTTCAGTGTGCACAGAGTCCACAGTCCCCAGAGGTTTGGCAGAGGCTAAAGTTAGATATAACCTTACTCTCTAAAGTGGTAGCTTGGTCGAGCAGTAAGGCAGTATCAGAGGACAGTGTAAAGCATTTGTTGTACACACTCAGTCAGCAAATGAAGCCACACACTCAAGAACTGAACTCTAGGCCAATGGTTTGTATATAAAAATATAGTTGTTTTATTTTAGAACCAACAATAGGTGTCAAAATATACTTTCTCAGAATGAGATGCTTTAGTTAACTACTGTTCAATTGGCAATAGACTTTTGAATGACAATAGTTACAGTTGTTGCAATATGCAACACAATTTTAAACACAATTATACATTGAGCTCAATGGAAATTTCTGGTTAAATGCAATAGATTACTTTTTGGATTACTTTTCTAACCACAGGACTGGATCTTGGATTCAGTCCCGGGACACTTCCTGTAAACAGGTGAGAAAAAGCGTTTTGGTTATAGTAGTGATTTTTGAGGAATATTACTGTATTTCAAAAGTTGACACTTAGAAACTTTTCTGGGTAAAATTACCAATGTTATCCTATGGAAGGAAATACAGTTTGCAAGCAAAGTATGTTTACGTTACTTTTGTAATCCAGTGCTGGACTCCTAGGTTCAGCACTGGGACATTTACTTAAAACAGGTAAGTAATTACGTTTTTGTAGTTTGTACGATTTTTAAAGAATATTTGTATGATTCAGAAATCGACACTTAGAAACTTTTTCAACAAAAAGCAGGCAATGATATCCTATGAGAGGAATTTCCAGTTACTGGTAAGTACGGTAAAAATTACTTTTCATGGTCGGTACTGGACTAAAAGATGCAGTACTGAGGTCTCTCCTGATAGTAGGTGAGTAATTCGGAATTCGTTACTGTTGTGATTTTTAAGCAATATTTTGGTATTTCAAAAGTGGACACTTGGAAGAAATTTCACAGAAAACCAGTCAATGGATCCCTATGTAAGAAAATTCAATTCGCCGGTAAGTTACTTTTAACGTTACTTTTGTAATCCAGTGCTGGACTCCTAGGTTCAGCCCTGGGACATTTACTTAAAACAGGTAAGCAATTACGTTTTGGTAGTCTGTACGATTTTTAAAGAATATTCTTGTATTTCAAAAGTTGACACTTAGAAACTTTTTCACAAAGAACCACCAATGTTATCCTATGGAAGGAACTTCAATTCACAGGTAAGTTACTTCTTAATTTCTTTTGTTACTCAGTGCTGGACACCTAGGTTCGGCACTGGGACCTTTCCTGCAAACAGTTGAGAAAATTCGGTTAGGTGATTTGTGCGATTTTTAAGGAATATTCTTAGTTTTCAAAAGTCGACACTTAGAAACTTTTTGGAAGAAAAAGTGTCCATGTTATCCTATGAGGAAAAATGAGTTATCGGTCTCGAGGTAAGTAATCGGTCTTTTGAGTTGGGGTTCTGGGGTTAGACTCAGGGGTCTCCCAGGGTCAGTGATGCACTGTTGTTGCACCCTCAGCGGCACTAGGGCGGCCGGGTGCAGAGTGTTGAGGCCCAATGTTATCCTATGTAGGATAGGGGGACTCCGGTTGGTGGCGGCTGGCAAGCAGGCCACGGGGTTGTGGGAGCCAAGCTCCTAGGGTTAAGCTCAGGGCACGTTGGGGACCAAGTTAGCACCAAAGAGGCACCCTCAGCGGCACTAGGGGCGGCCGGGTGCAGAGTGCTGTTTTGAGGTCGGGTGCCCTGTTGATTTCAATGGAGATTTTCGGTTTTGGTTTTCAGCTGCAGGCTCGGTCCAGGAAGACTTCCAGGAGGAACCAACAGCTGGGCAGGTAAGTTGGAGGGCTCGGGGACGTAGGTGCACCTCGGGTTCCCTTTCTCCAGGGCGCAGGGCGTCTGGATGCAGGGGTGTCTTTTGAGGTCGGATTTCACCTTACTGGGCCACTCGCGGTTGGGGGGTTCTTCGTGCAGAGGCTGCAGGCGACGTCGGGGAGTCCTGGAGGGGTCAACCCACGGTGGACTCGGACTCTGGAGAGCTGGGGGACCTCGCTGGGACCGGTGGGCCACTTGAACTCGGGCTGTAGGCGACGGGTGCAGTGGTGGTTCCAGGCGTCGGGTTTCTTTCTCCTCAGCAGGCTCGGAGTCTTTGTTTGGTGTTTCTTTTGAACAGAGCTGCTGTTCACAGGAGATCCGGTCTTTGTTGAAGGCAGTCAGTCCTCCCTGGGGTTCTGGAGGTCGCTGGCTGCAGGACAAGACTATTTTTGGCGCAGGATCTCTGGAAACTGCAGACGGGCCGGTAGGGCTGGGGCCAAGTCAGTTGTTCTCTGCAGTCTCCTCTGCTGGGCGTCTTCTTTCGTCCTTTTTCTTCTTAGGTTGCGGGAATCTAAGGAAGGAAGGTTCAGGGTGCCCCTAAATACTAGATTTAGGGGCGTTACAGGTAGGTAAAGGGCAGGGACCAATGGGTCCCTGCCCTGGGGTGGGTACACCCCTATCCTGCCACTCTCCTGTGGGAGGGGGCAGGAGCCTAGTCCTGATTGGGCAGGGCTCCCCATCTTCAAGATGGCGAGAGCCCGGAGATGTGCTTCACCTCGCCTCCCCCACCTGAGGGGTGGGGTTGGCAGAGGGTGGCACACCCCTTTCCTCCCTTGGTGTTTCCCGCCAGTCTTCCCGCCAGGATGGGGGAGGAACCGGTGGGGACCAGTTGCTGAGTACAGCAAGTGGTCTGGGGAAGCTCACAAAGGCGGAATGCCTTGAAGCTTCCCCTGCCCATCCTGGGGAGGGGGCCTAGCACCTCACCCAGGACGTGCATTGTTGCAGGCCCGGGAGAGCGGATGGCTCTCTACCCAGGGGTCCAGCAACATGTCTGCTGTGTGGCAGCCTAGGCAGCCCCTCAGACAAGACGTGGATTGTAGGTTAGGTTCAGGGGCAACTCTAAGTTGCCCTCTGTCGTGCATTTTACAGTAAATCCCACACTGGCATCAGTGTGGGTTTACTGTGCTGAGGAGTTTGATACCAAACTTCTCAGTCTTCAGTGCAGCCATCATGGTGCTGTGGAGTTCGTGCTGACGACCTCCCAGCACCATATACTCGGAATGGCAGCCCTGCACTTACAGTGCCCAGGAATGGGCCTGGGTACTGTAGGGGCACAGGGCTCATGCACCTGTACCCTCACCACTGGCATAGGGCACCCAGCTAGAGGGGTGACTGAGGTATGCCAGGGCAGTGTGTTTGTGGGCATGGCACACAGGGATGTGTGCCATGTCGACTCTCTGTTTTGTTCTGCACCAAGACACTCAGCCTGCAAGGGCAGTGTATGTGTGTCAGGGTACAGGGCCTCTAAGGGTGGCACAATAAGTGCTGCAGCCCTTAGGGTCTTCTCTGGTCACAGTGCCCTGGGTACCTAGGGTACCATTTACCAGGAGCTTACCTGTGGCCAGAGATGCCAATTGGGTTTAGGCTGAGTACAGTTTTTAGGGAAGGAACACAGGCCCTGGGTACCTGATTGGCAGGGATCCAGGGCACACCAAGGAAAAGTGCATCAGTTATCAGGCAAAAAGTGGGGGGGTTACTGCAACAGAAACCCACTTTCCTACAGGGTTCCTTACAACATAATGCTTGTATCTCGCTGACTCTACGAGCCGACGTGATAGCAACCAAAAACGCCACTTTCCAGGACAAGTGCTGCAAGGAGGACTTGTGTATTGGTTCAAAAGGTGCGCCCATCAGTTTGGTAAGGACCACGTTGAGCTCCCAAGGAGGAGAAGGGGCTCGTACTGGTGGGTATACCTTTTTTAACCCTTCAAGAAAATCTTTCACCACTGGCATTTTGAAAAAGAACCCTGTGAAGGTGATTTTCTATATGCCGTTATTGCTGCTAAGTGTACCTTGATAGATGTAAACTGCAGGCCCGACTTAGCCAGGCGTAAGAGATACGGCAAAATGACCTGTTCCTGCCCTCTAACTGGGTCATGACCATTATTCAAACACCATAGGTAAAAACGTTTCCACTTGAAAGCGTAGGAAGCCCTGGTAGAAGGTCTTTTCGCTTCCTTAAGGATGTTCATACAGTCCGCTGGCAAGTCTAAGTGTCCATTCTGCAAGACTTCAGGAGCCATGCTGTCAGCCTGAGGGAAGGAAGGTTGGGGTGAAACTCTCCCCTGGCTCTTGGATAGAAGGTCCGGACGGCAAGGCAATCTCTGTTGCGGAACTTCGGAAAGTTGTAGAAGATTCGGGTACCACCACTGGCGTGGCCACTCCGGAGCGATCAGAATCATCCTGGAGTTGGTCTTGTAGAACTTCGTGATCACTGCTGGAATGAGAGGCAGTGGAGGAAGAGCGTAGAGTAAGCTCTGAGACCATCTTATCAACAGAGCATTCCCGCTTGAACCTGGTTGGTGATACCTGGACGCGTAGACGGGGCATTTGGCGTTTGTTGCATCTGCGAACAAGTCTATGTCCGGCACACCCCATCTTTGAAAGATATCCTGAGCCACTTCGGTGTTTAGCACCCAGTCGTGCACTTCTTCGAACTCTCTGCTTAGGAAGTCCGCCTGTACATTTAGGACGCCCAGCACATGGACAGCCGTGATGGTGAGATGCCGTGCCAGAAGCCACTTCCAAATGGCTTGTGCCTCCTGGGACAGAATTCTGGACCTGGTGCCTCCCTGCTTGTTCAGATAAAACATCGTCGTGGTGTTGTCTGTCTGAATCAAGAGGGAGTTGGACTGAAGAGACGGAAAGAAAGATTTGAGGGCTAGTTGGACGGCCCTCAACTCCAGAAAATTGATATGGTATCCCCGCTCTGTGTCCGACCACAGCCCTTGCACTTGAAGGTGATTCATATGAGCCCCCCAACCTTGCAGGGAGGCGTCGGTCACTATAGTTTGAGTCGGAGTCTCTTGATGGAAGGGAACACCTTTCATTAGATGTGACCGCTTTGTCCACCACATGATGGAGTCCCTGGCAGACTGAGACAGAGTGATCCGATCCTCCCAGCTGCCTGACGCTTGCACCCACTGGTCTTCCAGAGCTTGCTGGAGGACGCATGTGCAATCTGGCATTGGGAACTATGAAGACGCAGGAAGCCATGGACCCCAGGAGAGAGGACACTTGTCGGACTGTTGGGTGGGGAGTCTGCAGGAGTTCTCGGCATTTGATCCGGATTGATGAAAACCTCTCCGCCGAAGGACACACGCTTGCCTCCGCGGTGTCCAGCGACGACCCTAGGTAGTGAATGTTCTGGGTCGGATTGAGAATCGATTTTTTGAAATTGACTCGTAGACCCAACTTGTTCAGTAACTGGAGACTGTAGGAAAGATGAGACTGAAGCAGGGATGGAGTTGAACTCTTCAGGAGCCAGTCGTCCAGATACGGGTAAACAAATATTTTGCGTCTGCGGAGAAAAGCCGCCACCACTGCCATGCCCTTTGAAAATGTCCGTGGGGCTGACTTCAGTCCGAAAGGTAGGACTCGGAACTGAAAATGACGTAGAGCAACTTGAAAACGGAGACATTTTTGATGTTTCCTGGACACTGGAATGTGGAAATAAGCGTCCTGCAGATCTATGGAGCACATCCAGTCTCCTTGATGTAGATGGGGGAAGATCTGGTGCAGGGCAAGCATCCGAAATTTCTCTTTGCGGATGTATTTGTTCAAGATGCGCAAGTCCAGAATTGGTCTGTATTCTACTGTCGGACCTCTTTTTTCGACCAGGAAATATCGAGAGTATATCCCCTGACGCCTCTGATGAACAGGGACGTATTCTATGGCTTTTTTCTGTAGAAGACTGTTTATTTCCTCGTGTAAAATGTGATGACACAAGCGGATTCCTCCGTCCGGAGGAACCGATGGAGGTGGGATCTTGAACCGTAGCAAGTATCCATTTTGAACAATATTCAACACCCATTTGTCGTTGGTTATGTTTCTCCACTCCTCCAGACGATATGGGATACTTCCTCCTACCGGAGTGGCACACGTGTTTAGAGGAAGCACTCCCTCATTGCTTTGATGGCTGCTTTGAGGTAGAGGCCTGCTGTCTATTGGTCCCTCTTCCTCGTCTCCGTTGGTGGAAGTGAGACCTCTGCTGCTGCTGCTGACCCCGAGCCGACCACTGAGGGGTTTGAACCCTCTGTTGGAACGGGCGTTTATCGTAGGGGCGGAAGCGCCTACTAAACTCCTTCCGTTTCTCGAGACCCACAGCTTTCACCGTGTCCAGCTCTGCTTTCATCTTCGCCATTTCTTCGTCCGCATGCGGCCCGAAGAGAGAAGACCCATTGAAAGGCAGGTTGGTTATCTTCCGCTGGACGTCGGGTTTGAGGCCAGTCAAGCGTAACCAAGCAGAACGCCTCGAACAGATACCATGGGAGTATCCGTGGGCAGCCAGATCGGATGAGTCAGCGGAAGCACTAATCACCTGATTAGCCACCAGACCTCCCTCTTGCAGTATTTCTCGGAAGTCTTGCTGGTCCTCTTTGGGAGTTTGTCCGCAAAACGTCCCAGTGAATCCCACAAGGATCTTTCATACCTCCCCAGCAGAGCGGAGGCACTGGCGACCTTCATGATAGAAGCTGAAGTGTTGCACATCCTTCTACCTAAAGAGTCCATCAGTTTACTATCCTTATCCGGAGCGCTGAGGAGGAAGACATAGATGAGTGCGTCTTTCTAGCAGCCGCCACAATGATGGAATCCGGAGGAGGATCCGATCGAAGGAACAAAGGATCTTGGTCCGGAGCCTTGTACTTTTTAGCTATTCGGGAAGGAACAGCTCCCACCGTTGCCGGTGTCAAAAAGTTCTGCATAGCAGGTTTGAGAAGGCCTGGGACAAGAGGAAGTAAAGGCCGAGCCGAGGAGCGATGATGAAGAGTCTCGAAAATCACTGAGGAGGAAACAGCCAGGACAGACAGATGTTCAGCTTATTCGCTCCTCTACAGAGAACCTCATTAAAGGTGCTGAGGTCATCAATTGGAGAAACTCTTGATGGAGGTGTAGCCGTCAATGTTGGAGAATAGTCTCTGATAGAGGACCTGGTGGGAGAAGACCAGGTGGGAGATCTATGCCGTCTTCTCTTCGGAGAAGAATGATAAGAGCGAGATTTGTCCCTTGATCGATCATGGCGGGCATGTGGAGATCGTGATCTGCTTGGACTCCTCCTTCTGGAAGAAACCACAGTCGGTGACCTTGATCTTCGAGGTGTTTTAGGGGATGGAGAATCCCTGGACAAACGTGAAGGAGAATAGGTACGGGAAAAGTCTGACCCCAGGCTACTGAGGGCCCTAGACTTCCTGCGCCGTGCATCTTCACCAACCACCGGAGAGCCCTCCGGGGAGATCTGGACAATACGCAGTCCTGGAGAAGATCCAGATTGAGGACGATAGAGATGCAGCTCTAACCTCATCCGAGGCAACAGCAGTGCTTTTCCCTCGACGTCGACTTCTCCCTTGACGTGGGATGATGGGTAGGAGTTAAGGACTTCGCTGTCCTCGACGGCGACCTCACCTCCCTCAAAGATGTCCTCGACGTCGAACGCTCTCGCCTCCTCGACGTCAATGGCCTCGAAGTCTTCGACGTCGACTGGTCTCGAGGCACCTTTGCCGTCGGCAAACTTCTCGACGTCGACCTACGGGGAGGCGACGGAGAGTGCCTTGACGTCGATGGATGTCTCGACGTCGATGGGTGTTTTGACATCGATCGACCTTCGCCATGAACATACCTCGAGCCCGAGGCAGTATGCTTCGACGTCAATGCCTTTCTCGACGACGGAGACTCACGCCGTCTCGACGTCGGAGATTGTGTCGGTCGCTTCTTCGACGGCGGCAACGACGTCGACGGCGAACAGTCCGGAATCTGTCGTTTCCTCGATGTTGAAGAGGCAGAATGATGCTGACGTCGGTGTTCCTGAAGAGAGGAGGGCTCTTGACACGCAAGGCCACTTTCCAGCCGGGCTTTTCCTCTCTCGAGCACAGCTTGAAGGTGAATCCTCTCCCTGTCGCAGAAAACCTCTGACAATGATAACAAGTGTCAGGCTTGTGACTGGAAGGAAGACAGGCGATACACACTGAGTGTGGATCTGAGATGGCCATCTTCTTTCCACAGGATGGACATTTGCGGAAAAGAGCCGGCATTCTGACAGAAAAGAGTGAAATTTTGTCAGAGAATGGTAATAAACCACTGCCAGCACAGGAAAACCGCAAAAAACCAAAGAAGAAAACAATTCCTGACAGGAAAGTCAGAAAAACTGTCGAGCTCAAGCTCCAGGATCCTCATAGAAGGAGCCGGAAAAAAGAACTGACCTAACTGTCACCTGTGATGCATGATGGGAGCAGAGGGTCTCCTGGAGGCCTTAAAGGCAAAGTGTCCATGTTCTTGGAAGCCTTAAAGGCAAGGTGCCAGTGTTTTTACTGTACGGTGATATTTATTCAGCTATGCAGCCTATGGGCCAACTGCCTGCTATTACATGTTTTTTCCTTTGCTGAAAATAAAGGTTTTCTTGTATGACACTATTACAGTGTATGTTCTCTATTACAGAGTGTATATAGGAGATTGTCTGTACAGGGAAAACCTTTGTAATTTTGGCATTTTGCCTTATTGGAATTATGTTAGGCTGCATATTTATGTATTTATTTACATGTATATATGTATGTCGCGGAAGTGCTATGCACTTGTGATCCCCAACATACACATATATGTATATTTCTATATGCTCCGGGATCCCGCAGGTGGGCGGGGATAATTCAGTGCTTATGACTTTGATGAGTATACCCCTGGAAGAGAACCACTTGCACCGTGATGAAAGGTTCGATTTACACAGTCGACAAATCACCCCTGTATGCCATCCAAGCTCCCCAGATCTTTTCCCATTTCTGTGGGCACCCTCTACTCTGGTACACAGTTTGTTCCGCCCTTTCACACCAGTCCAGATCATTTTTCCAACCCTCCACCGATGGGACTTCATTCGTGCCCCATAATCTAGCAATATTTCTTTTTGCCACCACACCGCCAGTGCGAGCCAGACTGTGGCCTCTTTGGGCCATACTATGTCTCCTGTTACTCCTAAAATATGCCACCTGGCATCCATCGGGACCGTGGTGCCCACCACCGCAGACATTACCATGGTTAGGTTCTCCCAATACCTTTGAATCCTAGGGCACGCCCAAAGGATATGGAAGAATGTCCCTGGCTCACCACATCCCCTCACACAGTTCTCAGACATACAAAAGCCTATACGATATTGCACTGTCCTAGGGACATATGATCTATGTAGAATGCGGAGCTGAATTAAGCGGAATCTTGCCCTTATCGCTATTTCTCTAGGGCTTTGTAAAGCCTCTGCCCAATCATCGTCCTCGAAGAGGCCAAGATCTGACTCCCAAGCCCCCCGCAGTGGTCCTAGGGGGCTGGTGTGTTTATCAGTTTTTTGTACGTGAGTGAAACGGCCTTATCCAACATTGGATCAAGCAACAGCCTATCTTCCAACGGGGCATACTCTGGCAACTGGTCCCCAACCTTCAGATGACAGTGTAATGCATGTCGCAACTGTAAATCGCGCAAAAATTCCCCCTCCCCATCTGGTATTCCGATTGCATGGTGACAAAATCGAGCATCTTCCCATTTTTCCAGACATCACCCAGTAGATCAATGCCAATATTGCTCCATCCGCGGGAGCCCATTAGGCGCACAGTTTCCGTCATAAAATCCCCTTCCCATAACGGGGTTTGCTCCGGGAGTTTAGCTTCCCACCCAGTCATCTTGGTCGCCTTTCGCCACACTGCAATCACTGCCTCCGTGTGGGTCGGGAGGGTTGAGGTGCCCCTCCGTTTCTTGTAAAGGGCCCAGAGATAGCTGTCCCCACCCAGGGCCATGCGATCCACCCGATATGCTGGTTCCTCAGTGGGGGAGAAAACCCATCCGTTAATATTGACTAGTTGCGTCGCCCAATAGTACTTTCTGAGGTCCGGTACTGCCAGTCCTCCCTCATTTACGCCCAACTGGAGTTTCCGTAAGGCGATTCTGGGGCTTCCCCCCTCCCACAACAACGTGCGCTGCTCTGTCTCAATTGCGCGAAAGAAACTCTCCGGGACCAGAAAGGGAGTGTTCTGTAATGCATACAGCAGGCGTGGGAGGGCCATCATTTTAAATAGGACAGCGTATCCCACTAGTGAGAGCGGCAGACTTCGCCAATGGGCCACGTCCCCCCCTCAGTCTATCCAGTTGTGCATAAACATTTAAGCGCATAAAGTCTGCCTCTGTCTTAGTCATCCAGATACCCAAGTACTTAAAGGTCTCCTTGTATAGCAGATCCTTACATGTCGACGTCAGCACAGGAGGTGCTCCCGCCAGCGAGAATACGAGGGACTTGTCCCAATTGATACTGTACCCAGAGTACGCCCCGAAAGACCTTAGGATATGGAGGAGTCTATGGAAAGTTTGTCTGGGGCGGTGTGCATAAAGTAGGACGTCGTTGGCATAGAGGGAGATACGCTCCTCCCAGCCACCCCCTGTGTCAATGCCCCACACTGACGGGTCATCCCGCACCCATGAGGCCAGCGGCTCTAGCGCGAGCGCAAAAAGAATCGGGGAGAGCGGGCAGCCCTGCCGCGTACCCCTGTGTAGCTCGAAAACCCTAGACATGGTCCCATTCACTCGGACCTGTGCTAGCGGTGCCGTATAGGAGTCGTACCCAGGCCCTGAAGTTCGGTCCAAAGCCTAATTTGGCCAAAACAGCAAACCGGTACGTCCATTCGATGCTGTCGAAACGCCATATGAGCGTCAAGGGATAGGAGTGCGGCCGGGATGTCCGGGTGTTTGGATAGCACATGCATCACGCCATATAAACGTCGGAGATTAAGCCTAGTGCTTCTATGGGGCATGAAGCCGGATTGATCCGGGTGAATCAGGGATTGAATGACCGGGCTTAACCTGTTTGCCAAGACGTTTGCCAAGACCTTTGCCTCAAAGTTAATTAGTGGAGTGGAGAGGTGTGGTGCAGCGGCCAGGGCAGCTGACTTCGGAGCACAGGGTTCACGGTTCGATCCCCGGCTCCGGCGGCAGCTCAGCACCATGTGACTCTGGGCAATAGCTCACTTAATTTCCACGACGGCCCCCAGCGCCTTGAGACCCGTAAGGGTGAGTAGCTGCGCTATATAAAAACGGACTTTTAGTGCGATAGGTCTTTAGGAGCTACAAAACTCCTGTGGTTTGCCCTTTTTATGAATCACAACTATGGTTGCCGTTCTCAGGTCGTATGGCAGCTGGCCTACTGTCTTTGCATCATTAAACATGTCTAGCATATATGGTGCAACCGTTCCCGCCACACATTTGAATGATTCTGCCGGGAATCCATTGGGGCCCGGCGCCTTCCCTGACTGTAGATCTCCTATGGCCCCTTCAACTTCCTCAATGGTTAGGTCCGAGTCTGCCGAGTCTCGTTCTTCCGGGCCAAGCGTAGGCAGCACTATATCCTTAAGAAACTCACTACAGTCTTCTTCCCCTCTCCCAGTCTGCGGCTGGTAAATCTCCTCATAATATTGAGCAAAGGCCTCTGCAATATCTGCGCCTGTCAGTCGTGACATGCCCTCGGTGGTCTGAATGCTTGTGACCCAGTTACGACTCCTGTCCCTCTTTTCTAACCATGCAATAACCTTGTTATCTTTGTCACCCAGATCATAGACACGTCTCTGCGTCGCTATCGCATGTGCACGTGCCAAATTTTCTCCCACATCTCTGAGCTCCTTCTGTTTAAGCTTAATCGCGTGTTTACGCCCTGCCTCGCCCCCAGGGTCCGTGCCCAATGTCGTCTCAAGTGACAATATCTCTTGTTCCAGACTATCACATTGCGCCCGTCTCTCCTTACGTCGGACCCCCACCTCCGCCTGCACAAAATCTCTCGCTACCGCCTCATACGCTTCCCATAACACGCAGTGGGATGGTACAGTCCCAGAGTTTTCTGTAAAATACTGTTCCGTCCGTTCCTGAAACCTATCCCGGAACTCATGGTCCCTGAATAAATATGAGTCTAAGCGTGGGGGTACCGACCAGTCTCTCCCGGGGCCAAATAACCATACCTCAACCGGGGAGTGATCAGATATCCCTCGGGCCCTGTGGCTTCCAGCTCGAAACAGACCAGTCGAGATCGTATGTGTAAAAATATAATCTAGGCGAGAACCGCTGCCGTGTGCCGCAGAGATATGGGTGTATTGCCGTAGAGCCGGGTTGTGTGTTCTCCAAAGGTCCACTAGCACCACTGCATTCACAAACGCAGTTAGCGGTTGTGGCCCCGCGGGTCTGTGCGATTAAGTGTCTGTCTAGTTCCTGTGACATCGTCTCGTTCATGTCACCCCCCAGAATCAAGGTACCCAAGGGCATGTTTAGCAAGAGCTTGCTAAGATCAGGAAACGTTACTCCGTGCATCCTAGGCGGTATGTATACAGAGCAAATATTCAGGGTAAGGCCCTCCCACATCCCCGTAATTGCCACGTATCGTCCCATGTGATCGCACCACGTGCGGTCGGGCACTAGTGGTAGGGAGTTTAACAGAATCGCCGTTTCCCTCGAGCCAGAAGTGAACCCTGCATGGGCCACAAGGGTGTATCCAAACCGATTTAGGGCGAAGTAATTATTACCTTTCAGGTGCATCTCCTGGAAGAGCACTATATCTGGGGAATGTCTATGTAAATATTGAAGCACCATAGTCCGCTTAATCTTGTCCCCCCAGACCGTTCACATTCCACGATAACACCTTAAGTCGCTTAGTCTGCTGTACGGTCATCTGGGAAGTGTGCAATTTCCCATCCCCCTCCCTCATACCACACTTGCAGCCCACCACCACCCAACCCGCATTTTGAAACAATCGGAAGCAGTAAAAAATTCAACATTCTGCAGTAAATCCCGCTAACACCCCCCACCCTGCTATCCTGCCTTGTAGGCCCACCCCCCTCCCTGCTACCCTGCTGCGTAGGCGTAAAACTACCCACATCCCCAACTAGCAGAGCGCCTGTCGCCCAAAAACCCGTCAACTAAAGAGGGGGTTCGCCGAGCGTTGCCAACACATAGCTCCGCAAGGCCCCATTCCAGCCCAGAGCCAGGAAAGTAACGATTGCAGTGAAAACAACAGATCTACAAAAACCGTCATCTTAAGGAATACTTTTACCAACTGACCACCTCCCACATTATACATTACATGAGGTAGAAAGGAGTCCCAAAAACTAGACATCTATAGCGATGAGGTCATAAGTCCATGAAAAAATTGTTGCCATGTATTGGGCAGCCTACAGAATCATTCCCCTAAAAGAGTGCTGATACCCATTAACTATCCCCAACAATATACATTACGTGTGACAGCAATGAGTTCCAGAGCCAGTCCTCGATAGCAACAGGGTCATTTTCTGTGAGTCTCTGAGAACACTGGGCTCAACGATCTGGAGCGCCTGGATCGTCGGTCACGACTGTCCATTCCTTCTGGGCCACTCGAAGAACCTGATGAGTGCTCACGGGTACCTCTCCTTCCATCCACCATACGTGGACTGTCTTTCTGTGGGCGTGCCTCGTCCAGCCAAGCCTGCACATCTGATGGATTCGTAAAAAACCATGATCTCCCATTAGCGATGATCTTAAGCTTAGCCGGAAAGAACATCGTATATTTAATGCCCCTATCTCTGAGGGCTCGCTTCACTCCGTCGAAGGTGCGGCGCTCCTGTTGCACCTTTAAAGTAAAGTCCGGGAAGAACTGCACCGTTGTGTTCTCATATGGAAGGTCCCCATGTTGTCGAGCCGCCTGCAGAATGGCATCCCGATCCCTATAGTTGAGGATCCTGGCGATGATCGTTCTGGGGGGAGCCCCAGGTTTTGGTGGAGGGACCGGGGCCCTATGAGCTCGCTCTACTGTGAAGAAGGTGGAAAGTCTTTTGGCCTTTAAGTGTTTCAGTATGAAGTCCTCAAGAAAAAGGTCCACACTAGGGCCCTCGGCCCCCTCCGGGACCCCCACCACGCGGATATTGTTCCGACGGGCCCGCCCTTCTTGGTCCTCCAGCTTCAGGGCCACCTGGCGGTGCTGCTGAACCAACTGTTGGACCTTCTCCTCAAGCTTACACGTGGTAGAGTGGAGCTCCGCGATATTCGCCTCCGTGACTGTGACTCACTCCGAAGTTTTGTTCATGTCGGCCCGGAGAAGATTCACTTCGATTGAGACTTTGTCAATTTTTGTTTCCAGCGTTGTCCCCAGCACCTGAATGGCAGCCATAATTGAGCTAAGAGACGGCTCCGAAGTGTCGACCTGACCACCTGGAGCCCCCTCCTCCAAGGGTGATTGTTTCGGGACAGCATACTTGTCCAGTTTATTCGATTGCACCGGTGGGGCCCCCTTCGGCTTCATTGTGTAGCAGTCCCAGACCCAGAATATTCGGTACCTGCTAGGCCACCAACACCGTCCGTCTCACACCGCCGCTTTTCAAATGGCGTTGGTCCCGCGGGTAGACTGCCCCAGAAATCCCGGCCGGGAGAGGGGTCGTCGCAGTCTCCGCACGCCCCTCAGGAGTACCAAGTCCTGCAATCTGGAAGCGAGTGTCGGGTGAGGATCCGGGTGCGCACCGTGGGCAAGCTATCAAATGGGTCTCACCCTGCCACAATATCAAAGAACAGCCTAGCCAGGTCCATAGGATACAGGGGCCCCAAACTCTACACTGGTGCGTACTCACTCTCATGGGGCAATTCCCTGCTGATCAAGACAATCCCCTGCCAGAGATTAAGGCCACGGAACAATAACGGGGCACACCCATGCAGCCGGTCCCCGCGGCCAGACGCAGATAGGGAGGCCTTTGACGAAGTCTGTAACCATGTGGGCCCAGTCTGCTGTGTAGGATCGTTCTCCCTCCACCAGAGATCCAAATGGCCTCGCCAGGTCTATCAGGAAAATCAGAGGGCGCCACTCAGCTCCTAGGACGCCCTCCGCATCAATCCACACGCTGCCCGTGCCAGTAATGTTAAGGCGGGGAAGGCTCCTGCGTTCCACATGCGTTCAGCAGCAATCCGCAGGGGCAGCCCAATTCCAACACTCGCCGCAATATGCGGCCATCCAAGACCCCCCGCTGGAACCGAGGCCCCGGGCGGGTGCGGCCTCTCACTGCAAAGCCCAGCCGCGGTACTCAGGCCACAAACAGGCGATCTCGTGGTGGCGAGGGGGGCCCCTGGGACCTCCACAGCAACGGGGCCACCCCTCACTCACCGTTCAGTGTCGCCTGGAGTCCGCCGCTCTCGTCGGGGGTTCAATCCACCCCAATCGCACGGGCACTTCCGGGCAGCCGCTGCCGATTTCACTGCAGGTCCACAGCCACCCCACACCGCCCGGCGTCCAAATTCGTGCCGGGCGGGTAGGGCAACGCGGCTTTAGTATATAGGGCCCGGAGACAGTGCCCACAGGATACACGCAGCGGTGCCACCACCTCCTGGATGTTACATCTATGCGCTGCCTGGAGGCCTCATACACGCTCCGGAGGCCCCTACGCACGTCCGCTCCCCCGGCTCAGACGTCGTATGCCTCGGCGATCACAGGGCCCAGCTCTTCGGGGATAGGTGCATTCAGGAGCGGAACGCTTCCTGCAGGTGTACAGACAATTTGCGCTGCAATCGTCGGATAAACGAAGGATATTCCGGGCTGTTGTCCCGGCCTCAGCGGAGCTCTATCCTTACGCGACCAGCATGGCGGACGCCAGGCCACGCCCCTTAAGGCAAGTACGTTTTTAATAAAAAAATACTTTGTACTTTGAAAAATCGACCCAGAATATTTTCAGAACAGTTCAATGTTATCCGATGGGGAAAACAATTTTGGGGTTAGTCAGGTATGTACGCAACTTACAGTTCTAGTCTTTGGGACCAAAGGTCAGCAGAGGGCAAGGAGTAGGTAAGTACCAACACTGCACCACCAGCGGCACAGGAGCAGCCGGGTGCAGAGGTCAAAATCGGAGTTCGGCCCAATGCGTTTCAGTGGAGACTGGGGTTCCTTGGAGCCACGATGCTTGCAGGTAAGTGGAATGGTTGCAGGGGGCCAAGCTTTGGGTGTTAAGACCAGCACGGGGGGGATTGGACACAAAGCAGCACCAAGCATACACTACCAGCAGCACAGGGGCGGCCGGGTGCAGGGTGCAAACAGCGTCTGGCACCCAATGCAATCCTATGGAGTTTCATCTATTTGGGAACAGGCTGCAGGCATTGAACCGGAGGATCCAGGCAGAACACCAGCGACAGCCTAGGTAATTTGAGGTATTGGGGGTCACAGGGGCACCACTTGTCAAGCTCACCAAAGCCCAGGGGGCATGTTCAGGGGTGCCTTTCGACGTCGGAAATCTTCTTGCCGGGCCGGTCACTGTGGGGGGAGCGGGCGGGAGGCGGGGGGGGGTAGTGGAGGTGGGGGCACTGGGAGGCTCTTCAGATTCACTCTGCAGGCACCGTCATAGGGGTCAGGATAGGTCAGACAATGCCTGATTCTGAGTCCTGGTCACTGGGGAGACTACACTGGGCAGTTGGGCCACTCGGACACAGGGCCATGGGCATCGGGTGCAGAACAGGTACGAGTCGCGGATCTGCCTGGATCCGGAGTCTTTGTTGTTTTCTTCTGGACAGGTCCGCTGTCCACAGGAGATTGAAGTCTTAGTTGAAGGCAGCGTCCTCCCAGGGGTTTCAAAGGTCACTGGCTGCAAGACAGGTCGCAGGTTCGTCGAAGCTGGAGACAGGCCGGTAGGGCTGCGGTCAAGGCAGTCGTCCTCTTCAGTCTTCTCTGCAGGGTCGTCTTCTTTCTTAGGTCATCGCAGATTTAGTTTCCAGGTCTGGGGGGAGCCACCTAAATACTAGATTTATGGGCGTGTTAGGGGAGTAGCAGGTAGGGCCTACCCTTACCTGTGGTGACTACACACTCAATTATGCCACCCTCCTCCACCAGATCGGGGGGGGGGGTTGGCAACGGGTGGGCACACCTTCTAGCCTTTTAAAGTTTTCCAGCCCAAAGTGGAGGTATAAATCAGGGGCTGCCATGTGCTGCTAGCAGCAGAGGCTGGGGGTCGCATTACAAAGGCAGCAGGCCTTTGAAGCTTCCCCTTCAAGCACTGGCCCATCCTGGGGGAGGTGGTTTGACACCTCTCCCAAGGATGTGCATTGTTTTTGGTCCCAGAGAGCAGAGGCTCTCCACCCAGGGGTCCAGAAACATGTCTGTGTGTGGCAGGCTGCCTAAAGCCAGTGAGTGCCCACACCAGGGTCGTAGGTTTTCAGTGGGCACCTCTGAGTTGCCCTCTGAGTACATGTTTTAATAAATCTCACACTGACATCAGTGTGGATGTATTACAAGGAGCTGTTTGGTGCCAAACACTCCTGGGTTCAGTGATGCCATCATGATGCTGTGGAACTCGAGTTGTCAAGTTCCCAGCCCATGTACTCTCTATAGCTTTCCTGGCACTTACAATACTAAGGGATAGACACTAATACTGTAGTGGCATATCTGCTCAGGCAGATATGCCCTCACCTGGGATATAGTGCACCCTGCCTTAGGGCTGGTAAGACCTGCTAGAGGGGTGACTTACCTACATCATATGCAGTGCTAGCTGGAATGGCACACAGGCAGTGTGCCATGCCGACATGGTCATTTTTCACCTCACAGGGACATGCCAGCTGCAGGGGCAGTGGCATGGTCCTAGGGAGGATGAGGGAGGAGTGGGGTGGAACTTTCTTCAGCCTCCAGGCCCTAGGTACCCAGGGTACCACTTACTAGGGACTTACAGGGGGGCAGAAGTATCAACTGAGGACATGTTTTTAAGGAAAGAACACTGGTACTGGTAACCTGGACAGCAAGGACGCAGTACTCTACAGTCAAAGTTGCATCAAAAGGCAGGCACAAAGTGTGGGGGCAGTGGTACTGCATCAGAACCCCATTTTCTCACAAGCTCTGTGGGAGATTGCAACTTCAACTCCATTCAGGCTGATCCAATTGAAATATTTCCACATGACTTTTTAAAAAAAAATTCTTTACACCCAGACACACCTGTGGCATGCTGGCTCACTCCCTAGGCTCTCCCGCTTCTGTGGTGCAGACCCAGACTGCGACTTCTTTGATGTGAACTGGAAATGACCGGAAACTGAGAAATACTGGTGCGCGATTGGTAACACGAATTTGCACCCTAGAACAATCAAATGTGTTGACTCCTAGAATGGCACTGCTTGACGATGTGGGAGGTACTCTGGGAAAGCAAACGTTTGTGGTATTAGCAACAATTATTGCGAAAAGAGACACTGAATACAAATGGAAATCACAGAAACCTCCAACTGTGATAGAGAGGTGGGCAGCAATGGACTGGTCGGCAAAATTCAAAGAACCTATTTGTAAGGCTATGGGTTGTCCCCCCCCCCCCCAAATATTTGGGGGTGATGGTCGGAATATTTTAGTCTTGTAAACATGTAACGTGCCACAGTAATGTAATGGAAAGAATACATTGTTGTACATACCGGAAATATTGGGGAGAGTATTTTGTTTTCTATGATATTATAAAAATCAATAAAGGTGCTTAATATATATATTTAAAACAAAAAACAAATCAGTAGTCCTGCTTCCCCTGAAGAAAAGAACAGTAAATACAGTAATCTAACAGCATGCTACTGTCTCGCTGCCAAAAACGTCTCCAAAACCCTAACAATGTAGACATGCGATATTTGAATAGAGCAAACCTAGCCAAAAGGTAGCTGAGCTCTGTAAACGAGAAAAGCAAAGATACACTCAATTAGTGATTGGAAGGGTAGCTGGGTTCTTGAACTGGAGGTGGACAGTTACTTCATCATGATGCAGTAGTCTATAAAATGCTGTTATCAGCTTTTTCCTAATCTAGAGCAGGGTTAAGGCAGACTGGGTGGATACTGGGTTTACATGCCATATTATACACTTTCAATAGTGTTTACCAAATCAGCGGAAATGAAGTGCCTGGGAACAGCACTGCAATTTGGAACAGAGCATCTTGATAGCTACAAAGAGGCAGTGTCAAAAAGCTCCTATATAAAGGGTAATGTGAATAGGCACCACTTTGTGCTTTCTTATTAGTTCAAGGAAGATCAAAATGGGGTTTTCAGTCAGTAGTAGTGATGAGGTGTGGGATTTATACTTGGCATCAACAGATTGGGTGGTTCTGCAATTACACAGTGCCCTGAAATAATGATCAGACAGATACTCACCTTTCCGAAAGGCTCAAAAATGCCACGCAGCATGCCCTCAGTTATGTTACAGTGCAGTTCACCCACATACAGCTTCTGGGGACCTGCACTAAAGCGCTGCATGTTGTTAGCCAAGGCAGCCAGACGATTCTTCTCAGCCTGAAACACAAGCAGTGGCAGTTAGTATATCTACAAAACTCACTAACTATCACATTATGGGACTACATAAGATTTCTACCACCAACCTATAGCAATCCCCCTAATAATAACTGCCAGGACCAAAAGTACCTTAAAGTGGAACTAAAGGAACCAGTAACCCTCTGTAACATTCAAGTTCCTTACCAACAACCCAACCCCTAGGCCATTTGAGTAATTCTTTGCACCAACCCTCAGAAATAATACACAATTATGAGGGGTACTAGAAATGCAAATCACAATTTAAGAATTGTATTATATTCCTTACTTGCTTTTACTGCATAGATCCAATTTTGATCCTACTTTCGTGTTGACGACAACTGAATAGGGCTAAGGGCCTTGGTCTGCAGGAAACGGCCTGGAGGTGTTTACCTGGAAAATATGGGTAGGCAGAATAGGCCTGGAGGGCATTATCTGCATGGAAAGGCAGTCGGCAAGGCACAGGTGATACTTACCTGGAAGAAATGGGAATATGAGATGTGCAGGAATGGGAAGACCAGATAGGCCTGGTTGTTATTCTCTGCAGGGAATGGATTGGGTGAGACTATCGGGCATCCTCTGCATGGGCAGGTAGGTTGTGACTGTACCTACCAGCAGAGGACAAAGGCAGGATTGTTGCAGTTCAGATCTGCAGGGATGGCCTGGAAAAGACAATCTGCATGAAATAGGCACAAGTGATGGGCCTGAACACTCTTAAAAACAGTGAATGAGAAGAATGGATTGGGTTGGTAATGCACAGCTTATGTTCTCCTTAAATACGTGTTCCTTGGTGCCTCTTGTTTGGGCCAGTGCCTTCTGCCTCCTACTCTGGCACACAGAAACTCACCTGTGAGGCTTGGACGATGATAGGCACTCCCAGCAGGCGCTGGTTGGTCAGCCCTATAGCCAAAGGTACGGACTGGATTTCGCAGAACTCAACATATGCAATTCCCTTAGAGCGGCGGGAGTTTCTGTCAGCGATGATGCGCACATCCCGCACCTGTTAAGAGAAAAAGTTTCAAGTGACCTTAGTTCTAAACGAAAAAGAAATATGGCCACATGAGTACAAAAGGGCTACCACTGCACGCACCTTGCCTACTGCAGAGAAAAAGTCCTCCAGGTCACGTGGTCGGATCCGGGCTGCCAGCTGCATACAGAAGACCGTGCGGGCGTCTCGCTCCTCGGGGGACAAGTTATTAAGGGGCTCCCTGCAGCAGGAAAACCAAATTGTTTGCAAAGTTTCTAATATTTCTTAACACCACAGCAACACCACTAGTAAGCCATCAATGAAAGGAGGCCCAATATAAGTGAATGTAAGACCTTAGAAGCAAACTCAACAATCAGGATCTAAAAGGAATGGCACTATGCATATTTATACAACAATGAAACTTAAGCAAATTAGTGTGTCTCCATCATGAGGGCAACAGGTGTTTGTCGTGTCAATCACAGTTACAGGCCAAGCTTGCAACAGGCAAAGCAAAAATTGTGCATTTCTAGAAAAGCAAGCGTGTTCTCAAAAAAAAAAAAGGCTAACAAAATACAAGGAAATTAGGCTGAGAAAGAAAACGAATTTACTTGTAATCCTCATTTACCAACAGATTATCACTGAAAATATGAGTGCTGAATATCTGTCAATTTATTCAGAAAAATGAAATGGTTACCAGTAGGAGTAGTTTTGCAGCTTGAAGAGTTTTCTGGATTCACATGCTGTGCATCATTCCGCTATCTAGTGGTTGCGTCCGAAATAGTCAAGGGTTTTTTGTTTTTTTTCTGTTTTGGGTATCGTTGACCACCATTTTATGCTAGGTCCGTCCCCTGCGTGACGTCAGACGGCGCCGCGGAGGTCATTGTGCGTCGCAGCCATCTTTGGATTCTTTTTTCTGTGTTTGTTAATTATATTTCCCCACCTGCTTGTATTCCTTGTAGGGGAGTCTGGGTGGGTCGCATGTGAATCCAGAAAACTCTTCAAGCTGCAAAACTACTCCTACTGGTAAGTAACCATTTTGTTTTGCAGCGTGAATCCTTTTCTGGATTCACATGCTGTGCATCAGATTACGTAGCGGTTTCTCCCTTTTTGGGGAGGCTGCGGTAAGAGGAAGACTTAGCAAGCAGGTGTTAAAGTACCTTCTGTCCTACTTGTGCTTCCTTATTCATCTGTATGTCCATACAGTAATGCTTGGTGAAAGTGTGTGGGGATGCCCATGTTGCTGCAGCACATATAGTGTCTATTGGCACATTGGCCATGAATGCTAGAGTTGCTCCTTTCCTTCTAGTTGAGTGAGCTTTTAGTTGTACGCTTAGGGTTTTTCCTGCGGAGGCATAACATAGTTGAATGGTTTGGACTATTCATCGTGCAATTGTTGCCTTTGTGACAGGCGTCCCTGTGTTGGTATGTGAGTAAGCAACAAACAGCTGTTTGCTTTTGCGAGATTGTTTAGTTTTCTATAGATAATACAGTAAAGCCCTCCTTACACCCAGGGTATGGAGGCTTTTTTCCATTTTTGTTTGTGGGTCTTTGAAAAAGACTGGTAGAAGAATGTTTTGAGTCAAGTGATACTTGGACACAACTTTTGATAACTTTGTCTTTATGGGTTTGAATGTATGGTTCTTCTATGGTTAATGCTTGTAGCACAAGTTACTTACTTGTGTAACGATATATCTGTAAGAGATATTAGTTAGTGATAGATTCCTTACCTTAGAATATCCCCAGGCGTCAGACTGGATCCGGAAAGGATTTTCGTCAGCTCAGACTGATCCGAGGTTTTTCCTTTTCACAGCTAACCTGTGCGCCAGCCGTGGTAGGCGCCGCCGCACTGCTCCGCGCACGCCGCCGAGATGCACGCCATGGGAGCTATTTACGCGCCACGCGCGCGATCGCCAGCCCTGTACACAACTTTTCCGCGCCAGGAGCGCAGAGCCATGCCA